>APFE031637343.1:0-12848 GCA_000404065.3 Pinus taeda
AAGGTTATAGGCGACAAGATCCCAGTTCAAACAATATTGCCAAAACTTGACGAGGAAGGAAAAATTATATTGGAACCGGAAGCAGTCACAAAAACAAGAACTCGACAGCTATGAAATCGTTCAACTTCAGAGTATCTTATCAAGTGGAAGAACTTATCCGCTGAAGATTCCACATGGGAGGATGAGAATTTTATGCAGAAGTATCCAGAACTACTCAAGCGTTGAGGACAACACTTTTTTGAAGGAGAGGGAAATGTTGGGTCCCTATAATACTAGTGACTACCCCAGTACTATTGTAGTTATACCCCTTATTAATATTGTTGTGCCCCTATTGCCCCCATATTGTTATTACTGTGCCCCATAGAATCCCTCTATTGTTAATTTTGTGGCTTTATATTATTATTGTTAGGTCAGCTGGATTATATTGTGACTCCTTAGACTCCTATATATAGAAAGGAGGTTTCGTCATTTGAATCATCCAAGAATTTTTCATTTATGTAATGTAAAGGAGGTTGCCCCCTCGAAGAGGCTGAATTCTAAGGCGTTGATCTATCTTTTCTATCTTTTCTTGAGCTGGTTTCATAACATATATGATTTTTTGGTGGATTTCTCCATTTCAAATACATTTCCCTGTGTTTTAACAGAGCGTGGATGTCTTAAGAATTTCAGAGACACGGGCAGTCTAGTGTTATGGTTAGGTGGCCACCTCCCCTCCATACGTTAAACAATGATGGAGAAATGCTAGTAGAGGGATTCTAAGCGTTTAGAGGCTAGGGAGACTAAGAGTCGAGGATGTGAAACGAACAGGCAGCCCAGAATGGCTTTAAAAGCCACATATAGAGAGCAAAGAGGTAGGCAGTATTAAGAGCAAATGCGAGACAGAGTTTAGGGCAGATTGAGAGCTATTTGGGAGTCTGTGTACTCAGCGGAAGCTTGAGGGATTCAAGTGAAGCTCTTGTTATTGTAATATGTTTGTGTGTGAGGCTCAAATTGAGCTCACTGTTGTAAACAAAACTCTACTTGAAGACATAATAGAGAGGTCACCATTGAAGGCTAGACCAAGAGATGTAGCCTAGGAGTATTGGGTGGACTCCTTATTAAATTTACTATGTCATGTGTTATCTATTATGTTTTTTTACTGCTTCATAATCTGTGCATTTTGCAATCTTATTGATCCATTGCATATAATGACATAGACTAATCCATGCACACAAGTCTGTAATACCTTATTAATTGTCTTAGATCTCATTTTAGATCACATTTATCTAGTTATATGCTGGTTATAAGCATGGTTATATGACAGTTCTCATTCATGGCTCTTTTCATGCTTTTATTTGAAATTGAATGAAGAATGAGAGTAAGACCTAATTGGTGTTATAACAACTAATGTGAGAAAAAAAGTGACCCTTTTTGTTAAACCTCAAATAAGTTTTGATCCCCTTTGTTCAGACTTGCATTCATGACCTATAGGTTGCATATTTACCAAGTGTTTGATGGAATGGAAGTCCCAATTGGGGAAGGTTAGGGCAAGTCCTAGTTTTAGTTTTTGGTTAACGAGCATTGCCTTCATGTTTTGTATGAGTTCTAAAAGTTTCATAGAGTATTAGGCAGAGTCGGTTAAGCCCCAACCCTAGAAAATAACCTTATATCTCATAGTCGCTGGCATAACACTGGCAAAAGAAGGCTATAATCACACTTAGGAAGGCTCATGGGAGTGACTGGGTACTCATTGTCACTTCAAGGGCTTGGCAAGGGAGCGATTTAGGCTCCAGTTCAACAAAAGGTGAGTTGTCTCAAGGATAGAGGCCTAGGAAGGGTGGGTCAGCCCTTGGGGACCCTATGGCATCAAGAAGAGGTCAGTAATGTCCAGTTGTGTTGACTCCATTTCCTTAAGGTCATCTAGGAGGTTGAGTCTTATCATAGTAGACCCTAAGCTCATGTTTATGTTGATTTTTGTAGCTTGGGAGGTACTTCAAGCCCTGGTAGTCAAGAGTTGGAGGTCGAAGCGCCACAAATAGACTTGTCGGCTTGAGATCCAAGCTTGGGGTTTTTTCACCCATCGTAATTTGGGCCAAACCCAAGATGAAAACATGACCTATGATGGATGAGGATGATATATCTCGGAAATACTATTCCAACGCGTCAAGAATTGTCTAAATCTAAGTTTTCATTAGAGATAAATGAATTTTTGAAGTTGACTATGTAATTTTTGGTTGCCAAGTTTGGTCGGCTTTGTGTAAAAACGTGCCAAAAGATGGGTCCCTTCAAATGATTTTGCGGAGGCATTAAAGTATATAAACATTAGACATTTTGGAGTCATTTCACCATCCAAAATTGTGCAACATTACCTCTAAAAATTCATGGAGAAAAGGAGCTGCAGGAAGGAGTATAGGATAGTCATGAAGGAGGTTTGAAATCAGCGTGGGTTTCTCTGTTTTGTAGTAGGTACAACATGGTAAGTACAGGGTTGGTTGAAGGCATATTAGGGTTGTTTTGTTGGTACATTTGCAAGGCAAGGAATCCAAAACAAAGACATGTCAAGTGTGGATAAGGTCTTCCCTAGAATATTGTGGAAAGGAGTTGTAGGTACAGTGTAAATTTGTGTTTGTTTTATGGGCTAATGATAGGTTCGAATTGGTTGTTTTGAGTGTAGACTCATGCCAAAAGAAGTAGAAAAAAAGGACGAGTTTTGGGTACAATTTGAAATGTTGGAATCTACAGGATAGTTGTGTTGCTAGGCCACAGGCCATAGCACATAGCCGGGCCAAATTGGAGGGATGTCAATGGTGGACAACAACTTAAGGAGACAACCTGGCATGAGAGGAACCCCTCCAAGGTGGACCACATCCCTAGAAGAGCGTGTTTTCTGACTATGGGGTGAAACTAGGGCTGCAACACATGCCCTAACCAGAAGTTCAGTGAACAATAGTGCAAATAATATTGCAACAGTGTCTTGTGGAGGTGTGTTGGGTCTATGATTTGTGGGCCAATGATTGGATCATGTGCTTGTCATCTTTGTGAGGTGTTAAGGTGACAAGGTACCCTAGAATTATTATCATAAAGGACCTTGTACAGTAGAAGGTGGGCACACTTGGAAATCCATGATTGGATCATTGGCTGGATCAGATGATGGGCAATGTGAAGAAACCTTAGGAGTTGTTTGGAGGTGCCCACATGGAATGTTTGGAATCTTACCAAGGAGCCAAGGTGACAACATGCACATCAGATTAGAAGGTAAGAGGACAACAACAAGGAGTGTTTCAGATGCTCACTTGATGATCAATGGATTGATGTTGTCCTAGGTGAGGACACATTGAGGTTCCTAGATTTACGGAATAGCTCCTCTATTGCAAGGCAAAGGGCGGATTGGTGGAGTCAATGGGCAGCCATGTCTAAGGGTCTCCTACGTGTGAGCATGCCCTAACTAGGAGCAAATGCTACAACATGGAATTGGTCTCTCGTTGACTGTTGGAAGAAAGCGTGAGAGAGGACCAAGTGTGGACGATATTTGGCACTTATGGTCTGTTGGGGGACAGTGTGATAGTGTCCATGTTGAAGCCGAAGTGCAATAACTTGATGGAAAAAGGTGACTACTAGCCTGGTATTTTTTGTTGAATCTCAAGAGTCTGATCAACCATGAGTAGGACTGAGTGGCCCGAGAATTACGTGTGGATAAGGACTTCTGCAAGAGATGATGGACAATCCTCCTAACCCATGTTCATTGTGGGAGATGGACATCTTGTAGTAATAGGTGGAAGTCCTCTGTGCCCTATGTTTCTCTTCATCATAGTAGCGTAGGAAGACCAAAGTGCTGAAGTCCTAGAGTAGCTTAGGAGAAGCAATGGACAGATTGAGAGTTGTTCACAAGTGGAGCTGTGAAAAACTCGACAGGAGTCTTGATGTGTTGTGCCCTTGATGAACGAAAGGATAACTAGATAGCATATTGGATAGTCGAGATTCAACGGCTGGATGGAGTTGGAGCATTGATAGAGGCAGGAGCTATAGATTAGAAGCCGAAGAACTGAGCAAGTACAAGGTATGATCAAGAGGGCTGAGATATTGTACTACAGCTAGATGTCCATAGTGGATGTATGAGGGCCATTATCCCTAGTACGGGAGCCCTAGACTATTGTATTATATTTTGTTAATATAAAAAAGTTGGGTTGGAAAAATTTAAAATTTGTGTATGTTTGTGAATATGTGATTTATTGATCTATATTTCCATTATGTAAAGTAGTTTACTGGTTGAGATTCTTGGTTTGGTAGCGTCAGTGATTTAAGACTCTAACCTAGACCCAAGGTCGTGGAAATTCAACATGGTATCAGAGTGTGTCTGAGATAATTTGAGGGAAATTGAATCAGAGTGTGCACAACAAAGCAACTCAAAGGGAGTTGTGGGGGTCTTGATCATGGAGTAGAAGGTTTAGCTAGAGACATGGAGATGTGGTCTTGACTGGCTTGGCAACAAGATTGGTTGGGAGTTCTGGTGGATTGGTGGTGAGCCCGGTGAACAAAAAATTGTTGTAGGGAAGATTAATGATCATGTAAATTCATTGATTGGTCATAGATGGTTGGGACAACTCAAGGGTTTCTTTAGCATGGACAAGATTAGGTTATCGAGATGGCTTCATGTGATGGACTGGATATTGATAGACTAGAGTCTTCATTGGATCGTGATGTTTCATATATGAGATTACAGGGATTTCCACGAGTGGTATTCGATCTAGAAGGATAAGTGCTTGCAGGACTGAGCCAATGGAGATCGTGTAGGTTCAGAGGGAGTCTAGCCTCAGAGGGAGTAGCCCTATGGAGTTTTGGTATCTTCAGTTTTAGATGTGATGAGGTAGAGGAACTATCGAGATTGTCAGATTAATCTATAGGGTATTCTGCAGTGATGGATGCCAGGTGGGCTAATGTTGTCGTTGGAGATGATGATTGCTTCCTAGATTTGGAAGTACCTCCATCACTAAGAGGGAGTGTTGATTTTTGTATCTTGGGAGGTACTCCAAGTCCTGGTGATCGAGGGTTGGAGGTTAGAGTGCACAAATGGACTTGTGGGCTTGAGATCCAAGCTTAGGGCTTTTGCACCCATTGGGATTTGGGCCAAAATTGAGATGAAAACACGACCTATGATGGATGAGGATGATAGTTCTCGGTGACACAATTCCAATGCATTGAGAATCGTTTGAATCTGAGTTGTTGTTAGAGAGAAATGAATTTTTGAAGTTGACTATGTAATTTTTGGTTGCCAAGTTAGGTCGGCTTGGTGAAAAAAGGTGCCAAAAGATGGGCCTATTCAAATGATTTCGTGGAGGCGTTAAAGGAAATAAATATGAGACTTTTTGGAGTCATTTCATCATCCAAAAGTGTGCAACATTAGCTTTGAAATTTCGTGGAGAAAAGGATCCGCAGGAAGGAGTACAAGACAGTCGTGAAGGAGGTATGAAATCAACATGGGTTTCTCTGTTTTGCTGTAGTTACAATGTGGTGAGTACAAGGCTAGTTAAGGGTAGATTGGGGTTGTTTTGTTGGTGTGTTTGCAAGGTGAGGAATTGACATCAAATACAAGTTAAGCGTGGATAAGGTCTACCCTAGCACAATGTGGAAAGGAGCTATAGGTACAACATAATTCTATGTTCGTTTTATCGACTAATGACAAGTCTGAATTAGTTGTTTTGAGTGTGGACTGGTGCCGAAAGGATTGGAAAGTAAGGCCGAGTTTGAGGAGAGAATTACACTGCAGATTGATGACTGTTTGGGTACACTTTGAAGGGTTAGAAGCTACAGGATAGCTTTGTTTCTAGGCCGCAGGTCATATCACACAGCTGGGCCAAATTGGAGGGTTGTCGAGGGTGGACAACAACCTAAGGAGGCAGCTTCGCATGAGAGGAAGTCCTCCAAGTTGGACCACAGCCATTGAAGGGATATTTTGTTGATTGTGGTGTCAAACTAGGGCTATAGTATGTGCCCTAACCAAGAGATCAACGAACAACAGTGCAAACAATATTGTAGTAGTGCCTTGTGGAGGTGTGTTGGGTTTGTGATTTGTGGGCCAATGTTTGGATCATGTGCTTGTCATATTTGTGAGGTGCTAAGGTGACAAGGTACCCTATACTTGTTGTCATAAAGGACCTTATACAAAAAAAGATGGGCACACTTGGCAATCCATGATTGGATCATTGGTTGGATCAGATGATGGGAAACACCAACAAACCGTAGGAGTTATTTGGAGGTGTCCACGTGGACATATGTGAAGCTTACCAAGAAGCCACGATGACAAAAATTACATCAAATTGGAAGGTAAGAGGACAACAACAAGGAGTGTTGTAGATGTTCACTTGATGGTCAACGGATTGATGGTGTCCTAGGTGAGGACACACTCAGGTGCCCAAATTTGCGCAATAGCTCCTCTATTGCAGGGAAAAGGGCAGATTGGTGGAGTCTATGAGAAGCCATGTGTAAGGGTATCCCAGGTGTGGGGATTCCTTAACTAGGAGCATATGATACAACATGGACTTGGTCTCTTGTGGACTATTAGAGGGAAGCGTGAGAGAGGATCGAGTGTGGACGAGATTGGGCACTTATGGTCTGTTGGAGGATAGCGTGATAGTGTCCATGTTGGAGCCAAAGTGTAGCACCTTGATGGAAAAAGCTGACTGCTAGCCTCATGGTTGTTTTTAAGCTCAAGGGTCTAATCAATGAGGAGCAGGATTGAGTAGCCCAAGACTTGCGTGTGGAGAAGGAATTATGCAATAGATGATGGACAATCCTTTTAGCCCATGTTCATTGTGGGAGATGGACATCTCGTAGTGATAGGTGGCAATCCTCCATGCCCTATGTTGGTGTTCGTTGTAGCAGCGTAGGAAGACAATAGAGGGTTGAAGTCCTAGAGTAGCTAAGGAGCAGCAGTGGGTAGATTGAGATTTGTTCACAAGTGGAGCTGTGAACAAATCGACATGAGTCTCGATGATTTGTGCCCTTCATTGAAGAAGAGACAAATAGAGAGAAAATTGGATAGCCAATATTCATTAGCTAGATGGACTTGGAGCATTGATAGAGCCAGGAGCTGCAGATCGGGAGCTGAAGGACCAGGCAGGTACAGAGCTCGATGAAGATAGTTGAGAGACTGTACTACATCTAGATGATCGAAGTATCTTGCCTTGTATTAGTGGATGTATGAGAGCCATAATACCTAGTACGGGAGCCCTACATTGTTGTATTATATGTTGTTAATACAACAAAGTTAGGTTTATTTTTTTTTTAAAGTTGTGTATATTTGTGCATATGTGATCTACTGCTCTATATTTCCATTGTGTAAAGTAGTTTAGTGGTTGCGATTCTTGGTTTGGTAGCATCAGTGATTTAAGACACTAACCTAGACCCAAGGTCATGGAATTTAAATAGTTTACCCTGGGAAAGCCGATGAAAGTGGGTAGATATGAGAGGAGGCATCTCAGAGGGTGGTGTCAGAGTGGGTTGCGCTCTCTTTGGGTAAAGTCATATGTTGTCAAGGTTATGGTTTTCATGCATGGTGTTATGGTATACAGTTGGTATGGTCATGCATGATGTTGATATGTTGTTATATGGATATGCTTACGATTATACATGTATATGCTAATGTGGAATGATCTTGTAGATGAGATAAGACTCCCCTCAACATCACTAAGGTATGGATTTAGTTTTGGTATCTATTTGGTTTATCAGAAAGGTAAACTTGTAGGAAGAAGATAATCAAGGATGACGAGTAAAATAGTAGACTATAGCTCATGTAACTCTCCCTATATATTAGTTGGGTAGAAAGGATAAGAGTATTCTCCTGGTATAGAATATACAGTGAAGAGCTTGAGGGAAGAGATCAGAAGTTGTAAGTAAACCAATAATAGGTTTGTCAAGGCTTAGGAAATACTTGTAAGGGATGAGGAGAAGTAGTTAGAGGTTAATGCAATGATTCTTTAAAGCTTGTAAGAGTTACAAAGATAGGTACAACTAAGGATGAATCAAGAACATGAAGATAAAACTAATGGAGCCTATGGTAGAAGGTCTCGGTTCGAATACAGATTGGATAAAGGGGACACGGTTAGAGGTGGCATATCATTGGATACACCTAACAGGAGGATTGGTATGTGTGGGCATTGTTCTAGTTCCTCATCTAGGAGACATTATCACAGTCATCACCATCATCATCCTTATAAGAGGGGTGAGTTTTTACTTGAGGACTTCAAGAAAGTGAAGCCACCTACATTTGGTGGAGATATGAAGAAGCTAGAAGATGCAAAGGCATGGTTTCTTGGGATGAAGAAATTCTTCAAATTACACAACTACTCATAGAACATGAAAGCCAAGATATCCACCTTCAGTATTAAAGGGAAAGCATATATTTGGTGGGAATATGTGAAGAATGTCAAGAGAATTCATGAATATGAGTTGATTTGGGAGGAGTTTGAGAGACTCTTCAATGAGAAGTACTTGTCAGAGAAGTATTATGATGAGAGAGCTAAGGCATTTTATGAGTTTTTGATGGGTTCTATGACAAATGATGAGTACACTAGTAGGTTCCTGGAGCTTTTGAGGTATGAGCCTACATCACTAGAGGAATCCATTTGGAAATTGAAGTATTGTTATGAGCAGTTAAAGCGCAAAGCTAATACTAAACATGACTTGAAGGGAAATGAGAAAGTTAAAGGGAAGTGGCCACCGAAGCAAGGAAGACCTCAGGATGCAGGTGAGAAAGAAAATGTGGTTCCTTACAATAAGTTGAAAACAATTAAGAAGGGGAATGGGTCGTAGCCTAGAGAGCACATAATAGAGGTGATGGTAGAGGACCGTTCCAGTCTTGGATATGTGGAAAATATCATCATAAGAGGATTTTCCACTTTATCAGGAAGGTAGGCCTCAGATATATAGTGCTAAGGAGGCGCAAATAGTTGGGGATGTTGTCCATAGTTTTCCTCAGTTATATGTAGTTGTGGAAAAAAAGAAAGAAGATCACCATACATCCATTATTGAGATGGAAGGTAAGATCTATGGTCCAGTTATTACTATTTTGATTGATACTCGATCTAACTATAGCTATATTAATCCTAAGCTGGTGGATAAGTGTGGCTTGAGAAAAGACGTGCATGTAGAGTCTTGGTTGGTGCAGTGGGCTATAGGTATTAATAAGAGAGTGCAACACTAGGTAAGATCTGGTGCATTCGAGTTAAATGGTATGCCTATAATACCACATTTGAATGTACTTCCATTGGGATCATATAGTATTCTTTTGGGTATGGTTTGGTTGTATCTTCATAGGACCAAAGTAGATTGTTATGACAAGGCTATTGAGTGCCTAGATGATAATGGAGAAAAGAGAATCTTGTAGGGAAAGAAGAAGCCTACATTAGTGAGGATGTTCACTGCTACATAGGTTAACCACAATTGCAGGAAAGGGCATGTGATGTTTGCAGTGCATATCTCTAATGACAAGGGTAAAGATGTTGACGATGTAGAAATCTTCAAGAGTTACCCTGTATTGTAGCAGTTTCAGGATGTGTTTCCAGCAAATATTCCAGAGTTGCCTCATCATAGTGAAGTGTCTTTTCTATTTATTTTGTACCAAGGGTAGCACCAACATCAAAAGAACCTTACACGACGAGCACGTTGAAGTTGGTGGGGTTGAATTTGCAGTTGAAGGAGATGATTGATAAGGGATACATTAGGATAAGTATATCACCTTGGGGTCCACCAATATTGTTCGTGAAGATGAAGGATCATAACTTTAGGTTTTTCATTAATTAAATACAATTGAACAAGGTGAAAATCAAGAATAGATACCCGTTGCTGAGGATTGATGACTTGTTGATCAGTTGAAGGGAGAAGCAATGTTCTCAAAGATTGACCTGAGATGAGAGTACCATCAGGTACACATCAAAGAAGAAGACATATACAAGACTTCCTTTAGGACCAGGTATGGGCATTATGAGTTTGTTGTAGTTCCATTCGATTTGACTAATGGTCCAGCTAATTTTATGTGCTTGATGAATAGTGTACTGTGTCCTTATCTGGACAAGTTTGTTATTATATTTATTGATGACATCCTGATATATTCTAAGGATGAGGAAGAGCATGCTGATCATTTAGTAATGTTTTTGAGGTTTCTAAGAGAACATCAGTTGTATTCCAAGATTAACAAGTACAGTTTCTTTCAGACAGAGGTGCACTACATGGGACATGTTGTCTCCAAGGAAGGCATAACAGTAGATCCAGAAAAGATAAGAGCTATCATGGAATGGGTAACTCCTGGCAATGTGGATGAAGTTAGATTATTCACGGGATTAGAAGGTTACTATAGGAGGTTGATCAGGAACCTCTCACACATTTCCTACCTTATTACATCATTGCAGAGAAAAGGTAAGAAGTTTGAATGGAAAAAAGAGTGTGCAACCAATTTTTAATAGTTAAAGCAGTTGTTGATGAATGCTCCAGTGTTAAAGATTATGGATCTAGATAAAGAGTGTGTAGAGTATACAGATGCTTGAAAGTGAGGGCTTGGTGGATTCCTTATGTAGGAGGGACAAGTGATATGTTATGATTCTAGGAAACGGAATGAGAAACAACAGAATTATCCGACTCATGATCTTGATTTAGAGGCTATTATTCATGGCTTGATGATGTGGAGGCACTATATTCTTAGTAGGAGGTTTGTGTTGATGAGCAATCACAATGGGTTGAGATATCTGTTTGACTAACCATATCTTCATTCCAGGCCAACTAGCTGGTTGGCCATAATCAGTGAGTTTGACTTCAAGATCATATACATCAAGGGTAAGGAGAACAGGATTGCAGATGCTCTTAGTAGGAAATTGCAGTTGAACCATGTTGCAATAGTGACCTCATATGGGGTATATTTACATGATCAGATATTACAGGAACGACAATAGGTTGATAGGTACATAGATCTTATGCATAGGTTACAATGGGGTAGAGGTGATCGGAATGTGGATTAGCGTCTCACGACAGATGGCTTGGTGAGATTTAGGGACAAGATTTATGTGTCGGATGACAGTGAAATCTAGAAGCTTATTTCGAGGGAGTTTCTTGTAAATCCATATTCATGTCACCCAGGATACCAGAAGGCATTGACAATAGTGAAGGATTTTTTCTATTGACAACAGTGGTAGAATTTGTGGTTAGATGTTTGGACTGTCAGCAGGTGAAAGCATAGTGTAAGAATCCAGGTGAGTTGGTTCAACCTATTCCAATTCTAGAATGGAAATGGGAGGTCATTTACATGGATTTCATTATAGGTCTTTTGAGGACATCGAGGCAACATGATTATATCATGGTTGTGGTATAAAGGTTGAGAAAGGTAGCTCACTTCATTCTAATAAATACTAACTATTCAGCTAGTGAGGTAGCACAGGTCTTAATTAGGGAGATTATGAGAGTGCATGGTGTTCCAAAGAAGATTGTGTTGGGCAGGGATGCCAATTTTACTTCCAAGTTTTGGAAGGAGTTGTTTGCAAGTTTGGGGACAAAGTTGGCCTTCAATATATCTTATCATCCACATACAGATGGACAGATAGAGAGGGTCAACAAAATACTGGAGGATATGTTGAGGATGTATGTAATGCACCAGTAGAGGAAATGGGAGGAGTACCTTGCATTGGTTGATTTTTCTTAAAATAACAGTTATCATGAGTCACCGAGGATGAGTCCATTTGAGGCATTATATGGGCAGAGTTGTAACACTACCATCAGTTGGAGTGATCCAGTGAATAGGGTACTTATTGGACTGGACATGTTGGCAGACATGGAACAAGAAATACAGGTTATAAGGAAGAATATAAAGGAAGCACAACACAGGAAAAGTATTGGATTTCAGAGATCTGTGGTTTGTGCTTTTTGAATTTTTGATTGGAGAATCCACAGTAAGAGAATTTTTACACCAACGTTTCGAATCACAAATGGGATCCATCATCAGGGTAAAGAGAAAGATGATAAAGATGATGGATCCCATTTGGGATTCGAAACGTTGGTGTAAAAATTCTCTTACTGTGGATTCTCCAATCAAAAATTCAAAAAACAGGAAAAGCAGTTACCATGTAGACCAGATACTCGCATTTAAGGATTTTTAGGTTGGGAGCATCTATATTTGTGCATCAAGCCCAAGAAGAGCTCCTTGAGGATTGGATCATGTGCGAAGTTGCCAACAAGGTATTGCGGGCCTCTTGAGATCCTTGAGAGGATTGGACCAGTGGCCTATAGACTTGCACAGCCTCTGACAATGAAAGTACATGATGTTTTTCATGTTTCATTTCTTAAAAGATATGTAAAGGATGTTGATCATGTTATTGATTGGTCTGTGTTGCAGGTGGAGTAACAAGGATAATTCCAATTGGAACCTTAGTTCATAATGAAGTAGAAACATCTCATGCTCCGGATAAGAGAAATGGAACAATTTAAAGTGCAGTGGAAGCACTTTGGGCCCGATGAAGCTATAAGGGAGATGGTTGTTCAGATGTGGGATAGGTATCCTTCATTGTTTTCCGATGGAGGCAAATTTGGTATTGCACATATTTATGTATGGTTTCTATTGTAAATACTGCCATGAGTTGTGTTATAAAACTCCAGTAAGAAGTATGGTTGTTATTGTTGGGTTGTGTTATATTCTTTCCACATATTTAACAGGGGGTTTGAGGGGTACTCGTAACCCCACTTTATGGGGTCCGGGACAGCGCCACGGAAAATTGGTTTTGGACCCTATGTTAGGTTGGGCGGACCCACCTATGGTTTTGTGCATGATTTTCGCACATGTTTTTTGGACGTGATGGTTTTCGGTCCATGGTATTGGATGCTTCAGCATGTAT
>APFE031637343.1:62594-77635 GCA_000404065.3 Pinus taeda
TGTTTCAACAACATTCTTTATATTTTCCACTATTGGATGTTTACAGGATGCTTTTCTTTTAGTCATACATGTATCAGTAATATATAAAAGACAAGTGTAACATTGTTTTACTAATTACTTTGTTCAACTATTTGAACAAAGCAATTATTATATGAATGAATGTCTATGTTTATCAAATAGAGTCATCTATATGCTTATTTATGAACATAGATTATCAAACGTTGCACTTAAGAATAGAAATTTCCAGGGATAGAATAGTTATTTGTATTTTCGCTTTCTAGATTAAGTCATCCATCCATTATCACTTATTAGAAAACCAGTCACTCATCCATCCCCTTTTTATTCATAATTGGGAAACTAGTCCCATTATCTCCAGTCAGAGCCACCATCCCAAACGGAAAAGGAGCTGCATTAAGGTCCGAACCGGGTGGTTTTCCCCGATTTTGATGCAATGATTTTCGAGGCATCAACAAGTACATAACTAGATATGTTGCCTGGGACTGGTTTCACCATCATATTTCAATTACATTTGTGTGTTTATCTGACCAAACCTTATCCACATCAATCTTTGACATTCTTGCCAATCTCCTATATTCTTCTTATGTGTACCCCACCATCTAGCAGGAGTGTATTTTAGGGCTATATCCAAAACTATCAATCTTTGACTTTCTGGAACCTTTTCCTCATAATCATCAAGAAAAAAATTCACATCACCCAAGCCATCATAAGAAGGCATGTTACATACCTCATATGTCATGCAACAAACTTATTTAGTAACACTTGCACAATGCCTTATAGATACTTCATGCAGCCTATTCTGCCAATTATCCAATTCTTAGTCTAAGTCTGATGCACAAGAACTATCATGATCCCAAGTTAACTTTTCCTCTGCAGTAGGGTTAGAAAAACCTTTTCCTTTGTTTTTATTTGATAGATATTATCTATATCATCTGTGCAATACTCTTCTCTACCTGGCTTTATATACCTTGCTCCTTCTGATAGATCCAAGGGAACAATTACCCTCATATTATTCCTTTCGAATATCATATGTCGTTTCTTTAGATTAATTATAGCCATGTTATCGAATGGCCAATCAAGTATAAGTAATGTAGGATATGGGTTACTGTCATCCATAATTTCTATTACTTCAAAGTCAGCAGTAGTGTAAACCCCTTCAATGTCTACTATCACACCTGATAGTCTTCCTAAGGGGAAGCTCTTCTATTGATTTTGAATTCTTAGCTGAATAGGTGACCACTATAGCTTTATCTTACCCATTAAATCCCATGTTTGCTTCATCAAAACATTAGCTTTAGATCCCAGATCTAAAATAATGTGATTGATCTCATAGTATCATATCTACAGACTAACTGTCATTTCCCTTCCTATTCTCTTCTATTGATGCAAATTGTTAATTGCGCACAAATCACTTCGTGGTATTTCTTTAGATGCACATGAATCTATCAATTCCTGGAGTCCTTCTACAACCTTTTCATCTCTTAATAACTTCATGCAAGTTTGTAAAAAGACTTTAAAATACCTTCTTGGCTAGTTGACTTATGATCTCGTGTCAAAGATTGTTTCTGTGTCGAGGCTAATGTTATGTCGCAGTTAATTTTGTGTTTCGGCTGTGCACTAGATATCGAAGCTCCAACATCCATAAAGCTTCACTTGGCTTCCATAAACACCTATTTTTCCTTCTGAATATCAAAGACACGATATTTTTCAATAGTCTTTCTAACCCATGCAGTTTCAGATTCCTTCTTTTCATTCACTTTGTCATCACTAGTCGCAACTCCACTTCTAGTAGCAACACTGATTTAGGGGTGATCAATCCTTCTTTTGGCCATCATCATTTGGATATTCTGTGTCAACTGATAGTTTCTATTTTCTTTCATTTTTTCCATAAGTACTAGACATTCTTCAACTGCATGGTCAAAATCTTTATAATACTTACATGTCATAGTGGGATTCTGAAAATATCTCGCAAAGTGTCCTGGCTGGCCGCAGTTATAGAAAATAATTTATCCATGTCCTCAACCAGCTCCACCAGCTCGACCTCTTTCTTGATAACCACCTCGAATACTGCATTGGATGTTATCCTCATGTCTATGTTCTTCTTCTTGCATTCTATAAGTGTCACCACCGCGCTCCATCATTAGTTCATAAGCTCGACAATGGTTCTCATCATGTCCTACCAATTTACAGAACTTGCAATACATGTTCCTAGGAGTTTGCACATATTTTTGTGACAAATAACAATCTTCTAAGAAATGTTCACCTCTATTTTTGCATGTCTCGTACCATAGGTTGGATCTTACATTCAGATGATTTTGTGCTCCACTAGCCATGTAATTTCTGAAGAGAGGGCATTGTTCTTTATAGTAGCCTTTTGATTTCCACTTTGTACATCACACTTCTTTTCTAACTTTTTTATTTTCTTCATATCTTGTAACTACAGAGTCAAGTTTGTTAGCTGACTCAAAATCTTTTGCACACCTACATTGGTATCTCCTATAGGTGAAGCTTCTAATTTCATCGCCAGCTATAGAGCTTCAGCTTGGGTTTCTATCTTCTATCACATCAATGACAATCTGATATGTGGTAGTAATGCAGCTATGAACCATTCCTTATGTTACTGCGGAGCTATGTTGAAACTCACCTGATCCAATAATACCTTGAATCTCTGGTCAAATTCCCAAACAGACTCAATAGGTCTTTGTTTGATTTATTTTAACTTTGTGATACACTTGGATTCAGACTTCGACTTATTAAATTCTTTTACTAGCATTGTTTTAATGTTTGTGAATGATATAATATCTTTGCTCCAATACTTCATGTACCACGTCAATTATCTATCTTAGAATGTCATGAAAAGTTGCACTTTCTTTATATTTTCATCATGGACCTGCTTTGATGTTGTTTTGAAGGAAAATCCCCTCTGTGGACAAAGGCGATCCCTCTAGCCCAATGAGTGGGTCTAGCAACAAACCAAATAATATAATACTCACTTTCTTAGCTTGTGCTTGACAAATGCAATGAAAAAGAGGAACCTACCTCATTTTGATGTTAATCACTCATTCTTGAGAGATGGCTTTGAATCTTTCACTCCAAGCCTCGCTTCTAAGTCATTCTTCATGTCTGGAAACCTACAAGGAAGATCAAAGTACTATATAAGACACGAGAGAATATATAACATGTATCAAGAATTAACTACTTAATATAACATGGAACATTAAGCTAATTGCATAAATATTTACACAATTATGGAAAGTGAATATCAGATATATATATATTAAGAAACTAAAAAGGAAAGCATACAACCTATGAATTGTTGTTGAGGCCTTCCTTTGGGTGGATGTCCAAGCTCGAGAAAAGAATCTTCAAGCACTCCTTCTCCAAGCTAGAAGGGGAAGCATGTAAGCATAATCTTAGCATAGGGATGCAACAACCAATGACCACCCCTTTGGGAATGGAAGGGGGTGAATTTATAGGAAGGGATAGGGAGTTAGGGATCCACAAAAGAGGGAGGAAGGTCCACATATCAACAAGAAAGCCCATGATGATAAGATCAAGAGGCCAAGATGTGAGAGATTGACCATATCAACAACAACCAATATCCATCTCGTTGTTCCTGAAGGTTCTAGTGAGCGAAGCTTCTCCTCTAGTTTGGGAAAACTTTCAAGAAGGAGGCCAGTGCGAGTTTCCCTATTAAGTGTCTAACTTAGCAACATGCCATCAACATAGGAAGGTAGTGGAGCAAAACACGTCGATGCTAGAAACTAGGTTTTAAGGAAACTTTCTCCAGAATGATTTCAAGGCAACTTTCCTTTGATTCTTTAGGGAGGTTTTGGTTTGTATATTGTTGGTGCATATAAGATGTCCTTTTAGAACTCCTAAGTGTCTCACGTTAATTATCGACCTAGGTAAGTCTTTTGTTTCAAGAGTCTACACAGTATGTGCAGGTGATGGAAATAGTTGTATTTACAAAATGTAATGCTTTAAGATAACTTATTGATTTCAATACAAGAGTAAATGGATCAAACCATAAACTACCAAACTTGTAACTTCAAAGAAATTAAACTATTCAAGCATCAAAACTCAATCTTAATAAAAAAGATCTAATTGCAATTACAAGCCATAAACACATCAACCGAGTGCACTGTAGAGGTAACAGATCTCTTTCAGCTGAATAGAAACTTCTGCATAACAGTAATATACCTGATCTAACCAATAATACTATGGTTATCAATTAACAGGAAATAACTCTTACCTAATAATTGAATCAATCTATGACATAAATAAATGAAACTAATCAATAGTAATAAGAAATAATGCGCAGAATGCACAAACTCAACACCGGCGATTTATATATCAAGTATATCAATCGTAAAACTATAAAACAAAAGTAATTAGACTTGCAATAAAAAGGTAGAAGTATAACACAGGGAAAAACAGTGAAATCCACTAGTGACCGGGCCCAAGCTGCCAGTGATTACTGCCTAGTTACTCAAAATATCACGAGCAAATAGAAACACAAATTATATATTACTAATTAACTCCAAATGTCATTATAGTCACAATGTGTTCTTCAGAATAACACTCTATCTCTTAAAATTACAGCCGAGGTAAAAAGGCAAAAGTTTCTCTATTCTATTCATTTTCCCCTCTTATAGTCAAGAGGAAAAGCTATAATTGTGATTCCTCAGGATCAGGAGACCTTGAGGAATTTGCGACCAAATTATATTATCCTAACAATCTTTTGTCATGTGTTGATCCTTCCGATTCACTTCTCAACTGACCACACAAGACGCACTCTTTTCTCCTTGTTTTGCCTTTGCTATTCAATAGATTGAACAAAAATTGTCCCATTAGCAAATCTCTGCATAAAAAGCAACGAAAGTTAGTTTTAATAGCCAAATCATATCAAAAACGGTTTTGTTCACTTTCTATTGAAATTCTATCAAAACCTTATTACATCATGGCACAAATGCATAAAAGGGAGGAAAATGATAATCTAATCAAGGGTAAATTTATACCTGTTGCACGGCCCAACATACTCCCCTGCTTACCTTGTTTCATGTCCTCATGAAAATAAGTAGTTATTATGTAATGCAGTTAAATAGTAAGCAAGAAATACTTCTTCCTTATACAACCTAAAACCCTGCTTTTGTATTAAATTTGCAAAGGCTATCCCTTCATGACCGTCAGGCAGCTCGTAATCAGAACAATATGCCTTAGGAGGGTACCAAATAACAGGGCTCCTAAATCGACATCCTAGCCAATGTGGTCCTTCCCTCAAGATAATATTACTGTATGTGACAAAACGGCCTGCGGCAGCTTTAACATTCCTGTAGCCAAACGGACCTCTGTTCTTGACACTATTGGTGGAGACTATCCATCTCGCGCGCACTAGAATTTCCTTGGCTCTGTGAGAAATTACCAACACTGAGGGTTCTCGGTGAACCAATTTTCTACCCATAATGCTCGAATTCTTTCAATATTCTCTCTACAAGTTTCAAATATCAACACAATAATAACACATTAGAGAACAACAACTGCTTTGGTAAAATAGAACAACAAGTAGACATAACAACTAAATTCCATAATGTCAAGTGGAATTTCCATGATAATTAATGATATTAACTCTAAGACTACCATACTACCACATGCCATTTGATCATGGGATATCATAGCAATCAATCTAAAACATATTAAGGTTAGTAAGCGAAATAAATACAACACATGCAAAGGTGTAATGGGAATCCTCCCCCTCCATAAAAAGAGAGGTCACCCACAACCGAGTAGATAGGGAAAGGGCTATTTGGACGACAAGGCAAGGGGAAGAACAATATAACATTAAATGAAATAGAGTACACATATAAATGATAGGATGGCAAGAGGTATGGTTATAATGAGAGCAGAGTGTGTAAAGATAGTTATGAATAAAAGATAAGACACTTGGATTGATGATAAGTTATGCGAGAAGGAAAAGGACAACAATATGCCAAAAATATGCTCTGCTGGCAGTATTCTAGCCGAGAATGATGCAATTGATTGGAAAACAATATATCATGCATAAAGGTTCAAAACAGGGAAAAATTAAGGAAATAACTTCTCTGATAAAAGGAAAGAATAATAAGAGGGTAATATAGTAATAATTAACGATAAGATACAACTTCAATACCATAAGCAGAGCCTCTGTTGCCAACAGGCGTCCATAGCCTTGACAAGGTTGCTTTTTAACCCATATGAGCCAAGATCCTCAATTTATAAATGGAGAGTTACAGTGTTGTTTTACAGAAGAGTTTAGTGTGCTAGCGTGGTAACCAGATGACCACACTGCCATTCATTGGGATGTAGCAAAAGTGATCAGGCCGACTCATGATGAGACCTCCTGTTCCAAGGATATTCTAGCTATCCAATGGATCATAACCCTGGTGTAGTGGCCATAGTGGGAATGTGACTTTTTCACAACCTTATGAACATGGTAGGCTGGCTTCTAATGAGACCCCCTCTCCTCCATCTAAAAACAAAATTTTGCTATTATTACACATTTTTATGATAAATAGAGGGAGGCTCAATACTCCTTAAGAGTAGGGATGGTGGAAGAAGTTTAACATGTCAATAAAATATACCCATAGTCTTATTTATTAAAGACAAAGAAGATTATAACTAGGAAGGGTGGAACCAACATGGTATTAAGATGACCAGTACGTACCAAGTACAACAGAAATCTATGCAGCAAAGCAGTATATAAAAAACTGTGTCCCTTTCTTGAAAAGAATCTGTCAACAAGAAGTTGTCCTGTTAAAGATCATAACATTAATGGTATTAACTCCCCTCAATAGAATCCATAAATTCTTGTCCTCATAAAAGTAGTGTACTTCAAGCCATGAAAAGAAAACAAAAAGAAAAAAAAAGAAAAATGAGGTTGAGTGTTTGAGTGAACAACAATCGTTCAAACAAGAGAACAATAATAGCACAAAAGAAAAATTCAGCTGTTCAATGAATTGAACAACATAGATACGCAAAAAGTGTTGTTCAAATCATTTGAACAACAATAACCACAAAGAGAAAAAGTGATGTTCAATTGGGATTGAACAGTAGCTGTTCATTTGAATGAACAACAACTGTTCAATCGAAGGAACAACAAAGCACGCACAGGGGATGTAAAAGTGTTGTTCAGTTGTCTGAACAACAACTGTTCAATTGAATGAACATCAAAAAACAACAAAAAAGAGGTGTTGTTCAATTGAGATGGAACAACAACTGTTCAATAGATTGAACAACAACTGTTCAATGTATTGAACAACAGTTGTTAAATTAATTGAACAACAAAAACATGCCAATAAGAAAGTCTTTTTCAATTGGATTGAATAACGGCTGTTCAATAGATTGAACAATAGCTGTTCAATTAATTGAACAACAAAACCATGGAAAAAAGAAAGTGTTGTTCAATTGGATTGAACAACGTCTATTCAATAGATTGAACAAAAAGTATTCAGCTAATTGAACAGCAAAATCACGCCAAAAAGAAAGTGTTGTTCAATTGGATTGAACAAAGGTTGTTTAATAGATTTAACAACAGTTGTTCAATTAATTGAACAGGAAAATCAGCAGAGAAAAAGAAAAAGAAAATCAAATCAAATCAGCAATCATATTTACATATTTACAGAGAAGAAATAAATTTTATAAAGATGATGTAGGTTTTAACCCCATACAAAAATTAACTGCATACGAATTCTAAAACACAGAAAATAAACAATGTTAGAGCATAACACATAAAACACATATACACAGATATTTCCCTTGGATCCCAAAACTGGGACTACCATCTTAATTTTTCATTATGTTCCTTTCAATGTTATAATACATATTTATACATGCCGAAGCATCCAATACCATGGACCGAAAACCATCGTGTCCAAAACACGTGCGAAAATCATGCACAAAACCATAGGTGGGTCCGCCCAACCTAACATAGGGTCCAAAACCAAAATTTTTTGGGGCACTGGCCCGAACCCCATAAAGTGGGGTTATGGGTGCCCCTCAAACCCCCTGTGACCTCCCCCCGCTACACAATCGGTGCAACAAAGGGGGATCCGCCCCCCCTCTAACCCCATGGTTAACTACGTGGGCTATTCATGGAAGGAATATAATACAACCCAACATTCTCCCACTGTTGTTTTCTTTCCAAAGGGGGCCACAAGAGAGCTTAGTCAATTTTCCAGCCCTGAAATGCCCATTGTCTCTCTACTCCAAGAGAACTTCTCAGAGCTCACATATTTTGTCAATGCATTTGCAGTATTCTTCAAAGTGTCCACCTTTACCAGCAACACCTTTTTTTCTTCTATCATATCCCTCACAAAGTGATATTGAACATCAATGTGATTTATCTTTGAATGATATGCGGGGTACTTTTCCAAGAAAATTTCACTTTGGCTGTCACAGTCTATTCTTATAGCTCCCTGTACTAACCTCATACTTGAACACAATCTCTGCAACCAAACTGCTTCCTTGCTTGCATGAGTGGCTGCCATGTATTCTGCCTCTGTAGTTGATAGTGCCACTACAAATTGTTTTTTACTCATCCAACTGACTCCACCTCCAAATAGGTTAAACACATACCCACTTGTAGAGCTTCTCTGTTCCAGATCTCCAGCCCAGTCTACATCAACAAAGCCACGAATATCCAACACTCTATCCAATCCTGGTCTTCCTTGGTAGCACAAACCATAATCACTAGTGCCACGCAAATACTTGAAAACCCGCTTCACTGCTATCCAGTGCTCCTTCCCTGGTTTTGACACAAACCCGCTCAATACTCCCACTGCATGTGCAATGCCTGGTCTATTACAAACCATTGCATACATCAAGCTACCGACTGCACTTGCATATGGAACACGGGACATGTCCTCTTCCTCTTCTTGTGTCTTGGGACACTGTTCAGCAGATAACCTCACACCTATAGGAATAGGGACCTTCACCGGTTTACTATCCTACATATTAAACCTCTGCAGTATTGTCTCAACATATTTCCTCTGGTTTAACCAGAGCTTCCTCTTTGCCCGATCTCTTTTAATTTCCATGCCCAAAATATAGTTTGCAGCACCGAGATCTTTCATGTCGAATTTGGAGGACAATTGGGTCTCAAATCCTGGATAATTTCTTTGTCATTTCCAACAAGCAACATATCATCCACATACAAGACCAGATAAATAACACGGTCACCAATTAATTTAAAATACACACAGTGATCTGCATTGCTTCTGGTGAAGCCAAGTCCCCGTATAAATGTATCAAATTTCTAATACCACATCCTTGGTGACTGTTTTAACCCATACAGAGACTTCTTTAACTTGCATACCAATTCTTTCTTACCCTTCACCACAAAGCCTTCAGGTTGCTTGATGCAGATTTCCTCTTCCAGGTCCTCGTGAAGAAATGTTGTCTTCACATCCATTTGTTCTACCTCAAAACCAAAAGCAGCAACAACTGATAAAAGTAATCTAATATAAGTTACCTTGGAAACAGGAGAAAAAATATCACCAAAATCAATTCCCGGCACCTGGGAATAACCTTTTGCTACCAATTGAGCTTTGTATTTCTCCACCTTTCCTTCTGCATTTGTCTTCTTCTTGGACACCCATTTGCTGCCAATGGGTTTCCTTCCAGCCGGCAACTCCACTAGATCCCAAGCCTCATTTTTGTGCAAATATACGATTTCATCAACCATGTTTTCTTTCTAGAGTTTTCCATCCTCTGAATCTATTGCTTCCTTCACAGTTCTCGGATCATCGTCAGTAATATATAAAGCAAAATTTGAATAGAAAGTAGATGGACTATCCCTTTTTGGCTGCCTTCTTTCTAGAACTAATCTTCTCACACCCGAAGTTTGTGGCTCTTCATCTTCTAATTCCTCCTCTGTTGTAGAGTATGATTCTTCCTCCTTAAGCTCAAACTCTATCTTCTCAGGTTCCTTTGGTTGGAATTCATGTTTAATAACATCTTTTACCTCTCTGAACACCACATCTCAGTTGTACACAACCTTCCGTATGACTGGGTTCCAAAGATTATAACCCTTTAAACCATCCTTATACCCAATAAAGATGCACTTTTCAGATTTACTATCCAACTTGGTTTGTTTTTCCTTTGGAACATGTACATATGCATCACATATAAATAACCTCAGATGTGAAAGAGAGGCTTTCTTACCAGTCCATACCTCTTGTGGAGTCTTATCCTCCAACGCTGATGAAGGTGACCTGTTGACCAAGTAACATGCAGTATCCACCGCCTCTGCCTAGAATTCCTATCCTAACCCGACACCACTGGACATGCTTCTTTCCCTTTCCATCAACGTCTTATTCATTCTTTCTGCAACTCCATTTTGCTGAGGTGTATATGGAGTAGTCTTCTGTCATGCTATACCACACTTCTTACAGAATTCTTCAAATTCCTTGCTGCAAAACTGATCAGGAGCTCAGGACCAAGTGTCGTAAAATGGTCAAAAATGAAAGTGCTCAGAATTGGCTAAAACCTAAATGACCGGATAGAGCTCGTTCTCCTGATTTCGGCACTGCAAATGGTTTGAAAAACAGTCACCGTATGAGAAATTTATGCCAAAAACAAAAGCGTCCAATAACCCTTAATTTGTGAATATTTTTCAAAAAAAAAAATATTAAAAAAAGAATATTCCGTAGAATATTCTTTGGAATATTCCATAGAATATTCTAGGGAATATTTCTTTTTGGGCAGCCAATCACACGTTGCCACGTGGCCCAAGGTGACATCAGCAGGAGGGGTGCGTATGTTCAAAATTTTGGTGCTTGTGAGGTTCGATCCCATGACCTCCGGCACAATAGTCCTACGCCTTACCATCCAACCACAGCAGCAGATCTTGTAAGACTTGCCAACAAAATGGTATATAAAGTTTGAATTTGTTTGGGCGGAAACCAAAGCGGGCCAGCCCCTAAGGGCCAGCCCCGCATACATATGACCACAACCCAAAACCGTGGGCCAAACCCCTAACCGCCGGCACAAAATCCGAGGTAAACCACCAACCGTTCATATGTATTTATTATAACTGTAGTCAAGTTGGCAGAAATTTTGGCGGAGAGCAAAATTTGGGCAGACCCGCCATATTTGGCAGGCCTAACTAGCTCCAACTAAGGTTAACTGGAGTTTTTCTAGGGGCAGACTTGAGAAACTTTAATGAGCCATAACTTTGGCTAGGAAAGTCTGTTTTGGACGAATGTTTTTTTGATTTTGGGTCTCTTCGACCTTCTGAATCCATTGGCATAGGTTTCACAGCCATTTGAGGTTGTTTGTAGGTGTTTTTAGCTTCATGGAAGTTCCAGGAGCCACTAGGGCCAAATTAGTTTGGGAGTTGCATTGGGAATTGTGTAGCCATTGAATGTTGAACGAAGGTCATTCCTGAAGATTTTCAACATTCTAAATCCATTTCTACAGCTCATTTTTCCTGTTGAGGTATTCTTCTCACTGTTTAGCTTCAAGGAAGCTTTCAGGGCCACAAGGGCCATCTCAGTTCTTCAGCTATTTGGGGGCTATGTTCATCCGTTTTTGGTGATTCAAAAGCCTATATCTGCTATTTTTGACCTTCTGAGTCTAATGGCAGAGGTTTTAGAACCAATTGAGGTCATCGTCACCTCGAAATTCTTCATGCAAGTCTAAAGGGCCATTAGGGCCAACTGGGGAAAGTACTGTATCAGGTACAATTTCACTGTTTAGTGCTTGGGAAAGAGCATGCTTAGCTAATTCCTATCTTTTGATTCTATACTTACAGTCAGATCTGTCTTTCGAGACATTCATATTCTTGTATTAGCCTTTGTAGCATTTTTAATACAAGAGGACAGGCCTAGTTGGAGAGCCTTGGTCTAGCAGATGTAGCCCAGAAGGGGTGAACGGTTTATCATTTTGATGTCTTTATTTGCTGAAGATGATGTGCTAAACAAAACTGATATAAAGTGTTAAACAACAAATACACATAACTTGCATACACACATAATCACCTATTCAGCTGAAGAAAGTTATTTGTCTTATTCCACAAGACATTAAACTTCAAGTATGTGTATGTCAAAGACTTCTAAGTGTTTACTTTGTTATTTCTTTAGGCAGAGCCTGTAGAGGGCCAGGTAGCCTCTGGAACTCATCCTCTTTTTAGAGGTGACATGTCTAGTGAATGCCCTACAGTCTATCTCTGTATAAGAAATAGGAAGTTTTCACCTTTTTAGAGGTCACTTGAAGTGTATAACCCACATTTGAAATTATGGAAAATGGATACCTTGCACCCTTAAACAAGTACATTCCATTTTCAGATCAGATGGTATCAGAGCTCGGGTTGAGCATTTGTTTGTGCAAAAGGTGTTAAAGCAGTGTAAGAGATTGACTGTTTTATTTGTTGCAAATGATTGCTTGAATAAGGAGGGGTTTTTGTTTGACATTTGGTTAAAGCTTGTCATTTGATTGAAAGCTTTGAGAACTCTTATTTGGAAGTTTCTTTTGTTTAATTGACCATTTACATAATTTCAAATTCTTCCACAAGTGAAGGTTCTGTTAGTGTCAGTCTTTCCAGCCTTCCTCCAGTGATCAAATATGCTCTTACAAAGTGGTCTCAAAGTGTCAAGGTCAAATTTTGTCATTTCAATGAGTCTTCAAGCAAAATTTGGTCACTAGGCTTTAGGTCTAGGGTTTTCTTTCACTCCTTCTAAAGTTGTCCAAATGTCAGTCCATGTCATCATTCAGCTGAGTCTATCATCATTCATATGGTTGTTATCATCATGTCAAGTTCCATTGGGTCATTTTACACCTTATTAATGCTTCAGTTGTGCCTTGGTAAGGTCCATTTCCTTCTCCTAGGGTTTTGGAGGTAAATTCTCTTGGAGAGTCAAAACTTTGTATCCTGATGTTCATACACCTTCCCCTATCCTTAATGTACCTTATCAAACACTTCCCATCACTCAGATTCCCCAAATTCCTCATTTTTACACAAACCCTAGTTTCTTGCTACAACTTGGCAATTTTCTAGGTTGGGCCTGTGTTTTGCCCTTTTGGACACCTTCCCCTCACTCAATATCTGATATTCCACTTTCCCCTACTTCCTAACATCCCTCCCTACTTCTAAAAATTTCCCCAAGAATTTAGAAGCCTCTTATCCCCTTCATTTCGCTTCATTTCGACAAAATCCATTGTTCCACACATCGGGGTAGGTTTTACTCAAATGATGTTTCTGAGCAATAAAAGATGAATTTTGGAAACCTGAGAGAGGTTTTTGTCCAAAACATGCCAAGGAAGAAACACCTCCTTCAATTTTTATAAAGGTGTCATGGTTTTAGAGCAATGTCAAAACTATTGTTGCCTCAGGAGAATCGAATGCACCTCTGAAGTGACCTTGGGAAAATCAAATTTCGCCTAGCTTGGTTGGCCAAATGACTTTCTTGATGAGTCAAATGATAACTAGACACAAATATATTTCCAATGAGCTATCATGAGATCCATTTGGAGTTGAGGAAGGCATTCAAAAATTAACTGCAACAGCACTCTGCTTTGAGGCAACCTCATTTGGCACATTTTGACCAATCTTGGGCGATTTGACTTTTGACAAGGTAAATGAACTCTAAATTACAAAATTCCACTTGTATTGGAAAGTAGACTCAGATACCTTTCCAAAGAGCTATCATGTGCCCCATTGTGACACCAGAAAGGCCTCCAAAAAGCATCTGAAAGTCGCGCTACGTGTAGGGCTCAGGCGCGCTACGCATTGGGGTTTTGACTCAACGCGTAGTGCGCCTCGCGCTACCCTTAAGTTGGGGAGGTCCATTTCACAAAAAATCATCATTTTGGGATTTTTCATGACAAAATACACTTTCTCAGCCATGGCCAAGAAGTTTCATGGAGATTTGAGCCCCCAAATGGTCAAAAAACAAGCAAAAAATGACCTTCTGCCACTTTTTGGACACACAGGAAGCAGTCTTGGGAGATTGCAATTATGGAGGGGTAAATGGCCACCCAATTGAAAAATTCCACTTGAGCTGGAACGTAGACATCCATACATTTCCAACAAGCCACATTGTGCCTCATTTGGATGCTAGGAAGTGCCTCAAAGCTGGCCTGAAAGGCACACTACGCGTAGAGAAATGGCGCGCTACGTGTTGGGGAAATTGGCCAGTTTTACATCTTCAGCTCAGGAAAACGCAACATTGACCAGTTTTGACCTTTTGGTGGGATTTTTCATCCTCTTTTATGTAATTGATGTAATTTAATGATTGACATGACACTTTTTACCTATTCTAGAAGATTCATTCATAAAATGGCAAAAAATTAATGAATGAATTGGTTTCCAAGTTTATAGAGGCAAGTTGTTTTGATTGCCTAGTTTGTAGTGCTCAGTTTAGAATTGGTTGAAATAGCTCCTAGAAGGAGGAGCTCGACTGCTAGAGGTTATGGAATGGTTTGGCTTGGTCTATATATGTAATTTTTCATTCAGTAGCAGAGGTTGGACTCTTGGGATAGTTTTGAGACTATATTGTACATATTCTATCAGCAAATTTGGCAAAGGAAGACCAGGGTTTTGCAGCACTACTTGGGATCCATGTGGCTTTATGTCTTGATGGTGTGTTTCTTTCAGTTCTTGTAAGTTATGTATGTGCATCATTATATTTATTAAATCTTCTCTTATTAAGCAAATGAAGTGTTAAGGTAGAATCCATGAAACTGCCATGCTCTGCCTTTAAATTTGTTTAATATTCTATGTTTTCTTCAGTTTAAGAAGAATCCTTGAGACCCCTTGCTCTCCTTAGCCTCTCACTGGTCTGATCTATCCATCTCACCTACTTTAAGGCATCAAAACAATTGCCTATCTTGCCCCAAGTGGACCTCTACAAAAACTGTGCCTCATCCCCGCACCCAAAATTGCCTTTCCCTTGATTTCAACAAAATCATAAAAAATCAATTCTAAACTCTTTGTACTTAATACCTAGCCTAAAATCAGTCATCAATTCGGTCATCTCGAGCCTTTT
>APFE031637346.1:0-17679 GCA_000404065.3 Pinus taeda
TTCCTTAACTAATTAACTCAAGATGAATTAATTAATTATTTTACAAACAACTGCTAAGATCAAATTCGAATTTTACTTCACTGTTTTAGTTTACAGACTGACCAAAATAGGAAGTATCCCGAAATGCTATTTATAGAATGCTATTTTTAGCACTTCCATTTTTCCATCCATTGTTGCTAAGATCAACACTGGATGAATTGTTATTTATAGCAGTACTATTTTTAGCAATTCTATTTTTAGCATTTCTTATTGTTATTTTCAACATATGCGAGTAGCCCGAACGGGAAAAACCACTTTTCACAAAACCACCCCCCCCCCCACTTCCTATGTCATTATCTTGTTTCGTGGTGAGGGGGTGTGAAGAGGCTTCCTCGCCGTTGATCTGGGTGGGGAGGCAGGTCACCTTTGATTCTTGCCCAAGTTTTATCACTTGCCAACAAATACTTTTTGTCATTTTTGACTTTGACAGTAAACATTATAAATGATTATTTACAAAAGAATTAATCACTCCTTTAGAAATGTCATTAAGCGCTAATTACAAATTAATCTATTATAGGGGCGTTTAGGCTAGCAGTCCCTATTTAATTCATTTTACTAATTTCAACCTAATCTAATATAACTTAGGCCAATTTTTAGTATCTTAGGGCTTTAATTTGTCCTAATCTATCATAATTTCTAATGTTCAACCAAGATTAAACTGTTTGATTGACCTTATTCTCTAATCTAAAACAAAATTTTAAATGGTCACATCAAGATTAAACAGTTTGATTCAGATCAAAAGAAAAGGATGTGGCATAAAAACAAGTTGCACACAAACCTTTATTTTTTACAAAAGCAATTTATTTCATGAAGTGGCATTTAAACAAGCACACTTATTCAATTTTTTTTATTTTCTTTTGATGGGGTTCTATTTCATTTTTTTTTTCTTTTCATATTTCCATTTTTATTTTTATTTTTTTCATACCCTCTTTTATAGAACAAAAACTAACTTATCAAAAATAAATCATGTTACAACAAGTGGGTGGCCACTAATATCCGCCTGGATTAGTCCTCCCCCCTTAAGAAGTAATGGTTCCCATTATGTGTAGAGCCTCCTTGAGGTGAGGAAATTTCTGTTGAACCTTGTCCCTAGTGAGCCACTTGCCCCGGTGAAGGAGTTAGCCCGCTTTGACAACTCGATATAGTTGGATCCTCTATTGGTGAGTGTTCTTGATCTGGCGTCCATGATATTATCAGTCGTGGCATGTTCGATATGACTTGGGTTGAGCTATGTTGGTGTTAGTTGCTAAGTAATGTCTAATGTGTCCAACAATGGGGGAAAGTATCGTCGTAGTCGATGCACATTGAATATTGGGTGCATACCAAGCAATGTTGGAATGATGATCTCGAAATAATTATCTCCTACAACCTTAGTGATAGTGTAAGGCCCATATCGCAGCAAGAAAATCTTGTGTTAGGCCACAACGAGGCACTCTTTTTGTAAATGTAACCAAACTTTGTTGTCCACCTGGAACTTGTGTGTCACCCAATGTTGATCATGATGTTGTTTGTACTTAGCATTTGCTCTATCTAATATATCATGGACCTGCTGTGAGATGTGTTGAATGTGTTCAATGAAGCTGCTAGCTTTGTTAGCTTCAGACTGGACATGAGCCGAGTCTGCCTGAGTAGTTGCAAGTGGTACGACAACATTAATGGGACA
This sequence comes from Pinus taeda, assembly GCA_000404065.3. Taxonomy (NCBI): domain Eukaryota; kingdom Viridiplantae; phylum Streptophyta; class Pinopsida; order Pinales; family Pinaceae; genus Pinus; species Pinus taeda. Next base: position 1,703 of record APFE031637346.1, read on the forward strand.
TAGTGGTTGGAATCCCAACCCCACCTAAAAGGGGTTGTGGCTAGTTGAGTTGTGGAGAGCTCTGTTATAGTTGTGTTGGACATAGGGTAGCCTTTCATCCCATGTGCGTGGATGCTTAGAGCTGTAAATATGGAGGATGTGTAGGACCATCCTATTTATGACCTCTATTTGGCCATCAGTTTGGGGGTGGAAGGTCGTGGACTTAGTGAGCTTGGTATCCAACAATGACCAGAGCCTTAACCAAAATGTACTTAGGAACCTGTTGTCCCGATCTGAGATGACGGGTTGTGGGATCCAAAAGTGTACGCATACTCATTTTAAGAAGAGTTTGACAGTGGCTTCTATTGGGATACTCTTCTTGCATGCCACCAGAATAGCCATCTTAGAGAATCTATTGGTGACCACGAAGACACCATCGTTGCCATGCTTGGTAGAAGGGAGGCCCAATGTAATCCATGGAGATGGATTCCCAAGGCTGGATAGGAGTAGGCAAAGGAGTATACAAGCCTGGTTTCTTTATTGTAGGTTTGGAAATGGCACATATAATGTAAGATTTGATGTACTTCCCAAGATCCTGTCAAAGGTTCAGCTAATAAACATACATCTACAACACTGCCATTGTTTTTCTACCCCAAAATTCCCAACAACCTTACTGCAATGCACCTCCCAAATCATATTGGCACGCTTGCTTGAAGGAACACAAAGGTGTCCTAGGTGGCATAACATCGCGTCAGTGTCCTTCTTTGCCTTCCTGCTATTCTTGGCTTGTGGCTTCGAGGAGTTGTCATGGTGAGTCGCGGCCTAGCTTTGCCCTTTTCTTTGTGGCTTAGGGGCGCCTTTCCTCTTCTTTGGGTTCACATATCCAAAACTGAGGAGATGTCTAGGAACTCCATTTCCTCCTGAATGTATTTGTGTAAGAAACCACTGTACTTGAGCACCAAATGTTTCTCAAAATATTTGATATCCAACTTTGTGCATAGGGTATGGAAAAGATTCGTCAAGGCATGCACATCTCGATCCCTTTGTTGCCACAACGTAGTCCATTGTATGTACTTGTCCTCATAGCTCCCCACCGGATAATAGTGTTCCTTGCCAACATCTCGAAAAGAGTTCCAAGAGGGGGCGACTGTAAATATGGAGGGCTCCTCGGCCCTTTTCTCATAGGAAGTTTCCCACTAATCCTTGACATGGAAAACGACCTTAAGCAGTGCAAAAATAATCTTCCCCCTATTGGATAAACTGTGGACCGAAAAGTAACCTTCTAATAGATTCAACCAGTTATCTATAGCATCTGCATCTATTTGAACTTCGAATATAGGGATATCGAAGTTTTCTTGTACCTTGAAGGGGGTGATGCCTCCAAAGTGACTGCTAGATGAAGATGTGTCATCGGTGAGCATCCGCCGAAGGATATGGACAAAATTGTCCATCATTGCGTTCCTTTGTCACTCGAGGGCTTCTTCAAGCAATATTTTGAAAGGATCTCCTGCTCTCTCGTCTTTCTTTTCTTTCATCATGAGAGGTTTTCAGGTTCAGTGAGGCTGGTTTTCCAAAGGTTCAACCAGTTCAAGCTCTAACTCCTTATACCCTGACCTCGTCGGGGACATGCACAAAAAAAAAGGAGAAAGAGCAGATTGCTATGATACCGGTGATCCCGATTTTTTAAGGAATGAAATGAAATATAGATAACAACAAAAACACAGAGTACAGTGAAAACAAAACTTCAATTGATTAATAACAAAGTATTGAAAATTGTTTACATGTAAAATGGAAATAAACTATCTCAGACAATGATAGTTTATCTCTAAGAAGATATTTGGTGGCTACATGCCTTCTAAATTGTGTTAAAATGAGGCTCAAAGGCCCTATTATTATTGAACAGCAAAGGGAAAACCATAAACAACCAAAACCCTAACCCTAGGAGATGGAACACCAAGAGTTTGTGGGCCTCGTCAGGGTTAGTTGGACAACCAACTTCCCGGGGTTGTAACTTGGTCATGTGACATTTGTTTGGCGTGTATGATACCTTGTTGGAAAGGTCTCTCTAAGTAGTACAATATTTGTGGCAACAATGGGCTAGCTGTGAACCTGAAAAAAACATTGTTTAGGGCGTCAAAGCAACTTTGGAATTTCAAGACCCAAAAAACTGCTAAAAATAGTAATTTGTGTTATAATCAAGGAAAATGATGAAACTAGTTAGAGGTCCAGGTGGAATAGGTGGGTGGACACCAATATCCACCTAGATCAATTTCTCCCCTAGTGAATCCCTTGTTTGCTCCCTCTCCATGAGGGAAGGATTCTCAACCACACGAGGCCTTTCCCTAAATCTGAGGCAAAGGCTTTATGAGAACATCAATAACTTGTTCATCAATAGAGATACGTTGGAGCCTCACCGCGCCCTTTTGACTAATGCTCCAAATGTAATGATACTTGATCTTGATCTTGATGTGCTTTGACCTGTCATGGAAAATTGGGTTTTGAGACAGTTTCACACAACTTTGATTATCATGATATATTACAGTCGGTTCCAGCACTAGATCAAAAAATCCCGCGAGTAACTTCCAAGTCTGCACCACTTCACAACTCACCAAAAAAGAAACAATATATTTTTCTTCAACAATGCTAAATGCAACCGATGTTTGTTTCCTACTCATACAAGATATCATAGTGGAACCCAAACTGAAACAACATCCGAACTTGCTCTTCCTATCTTTAGAACTTCTAGCCCATTCAAAGTTAGTGAATCCTACATGCAGTTGTAGTTCGCCATTTGATACATATATCAATCCATAATGAATAGTGCCACACAAATATCTCAATATATATTTCATTGTAATTCAATGTACATGCCCAGTCTCAACCAAAAAATTACTCAAAGTATTCACTGCATAACAAATATCAAGTTTGGTGTTAACCAAATAGTTTAGTGAGCTAATTAGCTTGTGATACATAGAGGTATCTACCAAGTCAGAATTGAAGTCTCACAAATTCTTCAAATTTTTCACCATGGGAGTATCCATGGATTTGTAGTCCATCATCCAAAATATTTGAAGGATATTAACAACATATTTTCCTTGACCAGGGAAAATTTCACCTAGCTTTCACCATACTTCCAATCCAAAAATATAATGCATTAAACGAACATCCTTCATTTCGAATTCAAAAATCAACTCCCTCTTACACTGGACTATGAGATTCTCTACTTTTAGTAAAAAACAATGCATTAACATATAATATCAAAATCGTTGGCTCACTTTAAACAATGTACCACACCCGAGGTGCTTGCTTAAGTTTGTACAAAGCTTTATTCAATTTTCAAACATGAGTCTCCCTCTCATGAACCTCAAATCCTTGAGGTTGTTCTATGTACACTTACTCCTTAATCAATCCATTGAAGAAACCAGTTTTGACATCCATTTGATGTAATTTCCAACCTGTAATTGAAGCAATAGCAATAATAGATCGAATGGAGGTGTGCCTGGCAATTGGAGAAAATGTGTCTTCATAATCTTGTCCCTCTTTTTGGGAGAATCCTCTAGCCATGAATCTTGATTTGTACTTGTCTATGTTTCCATCAACTACATGATTTATTTTTTATATCCATTATGAAGTCACCATTGACTTCCCTTCAGGTTTCGACACAATTTCCCATACACCATTCTTCATAATAGACTGATACTCTCCTAACATAGCATCTTTCCAAACTTGTTGACCTGCTACTTATTCATAGTTGGATGGCTCATACTCAATTATCTTGCTCATTAAGGTTGCATAACTTGAGTATTCCTTGACACATTTGGATTCCTTTAAATTCCCACATGGAGTTGTGTATCCCTCAACTTCCTGCAATGTTATTTCAAGCCATGCTAGTCTTTTCCTAGTTTCAGGGGCAATATCTTTTGGAGGGTCCACAAATTCAATGGGTCCTTTAGGCTATTCTTGATGATATTGAGGATGATCCATAGGTCCTTAATCCATATTCTTGGGAGCTACTTGCTCCTCATCATCAGAATCCAAGTGTGGTCCTTTTGTTTTCCAAAAAGCAACATCTTCATCAAAGGAAGCATCTCCACTAATCTCAATTGTTTGATGTTCTGAAGTATAAATTTTGTAGGCATTTTATGTCTCATTGTATCTAACAAAAGTTCCCTTCTTCCCATAAGGTTCCATCTTGGTCCTCTTTTCCTTAGGCACATACATAGACACGACAACCAATGATTCTCAAATTTCCAACTTTCAACTTCTCATCGGTGAAGACTTCTTTATGAGTCTTATTCCCCAATATTCGATGAGGACTTCTATTTTTGAATATAAACAATAATCTTGGAAACTTATCCCCACAAAAACATAGGACATCTTGATCATGAATCATGGTTTTTGCGGCTTCCGTCATAGTTTTGTTCTTCCTCTCTGCCATCCCATTTTGTTGAGGGTTGTAGGATAACATCAACTCCCTCTTAATTCCAACATCCCTGCAAAAAGCAATAAGTTCCTTGGATGTATTTTCTCCACCATTATTAGACCTCATAATTTTGATTCTTCTTATAAAATTTTCCACTTGAGTCTTGAACTCCTAAAACTTATCAAGGAATTCATCATTGGCCTTTAAGAAATAAATCCATGTCTTTGAGGAGAAAACATCAATGAAAGTTACACAATACAAAAATTCACCCAAGGATTTCACAGAATGGGTCCACACACATCATAATGTATAAGATCTAGAAGTCCTTTAGACCTATATTAATGCTAGGAAATGGTCCCTTGATATTCTTCCCAAGTGCACATCCTTTGCAAAGTCCTCCATGTTCAACCTTGATTTATGGTATACCTATAACACTTTCTTTCATTCAAGATAAGGATTTGTAGTGAATGTGTGCATATCTTCGGTGCCATAATTCACAAAGATTAGTATCATTGTGTATGAATGCTTAAATTGATTGACCCAATAGTCTATACAAGTCTCCTTCTCAAACACCAATTACTTTGGCAAAGTCTATGTTTGAGCCTTTCTTCCATACTAATACTTGACCATCAATAAAAGCATTTTTTATCGTTTATCTTCCAAGCGTGAAATTGAGATAAAATTCTTTTTCAAACCAGGTACATACAATATATCATTTAAGAAAATGTTACCTCCTTATTCTAGTTGAAAGGATATTGAACCAAATCATTTGAATGCATATTTGCCTTCGCCACTAAGTTCCACCCTTTGTGTAGTCTTGTTTTCCACCAACTCAGTGAGGCTTTCACGATCTCCTTTAATATGCTTGGAAGCACCACTATCGATCAACCAAACATCATTGTTGGTGATAAAACATGTAAGAGAAAAATAGAAAAGGAAAATTTATAATCATCATTCATTGGCTTCTTCATATGTGCTTGACTTTCATCAAAATTCGCAGTTCAGGCATGTTGCTTGTCCCTTCTCTTTCTATTATTGTTCCCTTCAGGACACTTGTCTTGAAAGTGACCATACTTTTGATAATGAAAACATTAAACTTTTGGAATATCTCTTATTCCTTGAGAGGGGGGAGGTATATTTCCTAGAGCAGGCCTTCTTTCTGTATTCCTTTGAGATTTTCCAAAATTTCTCCTTCCTTTGCCATTCATAGATTGAGCTGCAAATTCTTGATCACCATATTGAGATTTTTGAATCCTCCCTCTCGTAACAATTTTAGATTTATCCCGAGTGTAAGAGGCCCATAACTCATAAAAAATAGGAGTTTACTTTCTTGCACTGATCCCAGCTACAAATGCTCCCCATGAAAGAGGCAACCCATTAAGTGTTGTAGTTACGACCTCTACATTAGAAACTGGTTCTTAAAGAGCTTTAAGTTGGTCTCTTATCTGAGAGATCCTTATGAAATAATAGGCCACAATATCATCTTTTGACATTCGAACTTCTCGAATTTGATTCCTCAAGATCATTTTATAGCCAAGATTATTAACGAAGTATACTCCTATTAGAGCATCATACGTACCTTTTGGAGTATCCAAATCTAAAATATATGAGATCAAGTGATCTCTAATGGGTTCAACAATGATCCTCACATAAATGATCTCATTCTTATTGAATTTTTCCTTTCCATCAATGCCTTGAGGTTTAATTTATTTTCCCTTCACATATTTTATAACATCGTTTTCTGTGAGAATAAGATCAATTATTTTCTTCCAAGCCTTGAAGTTAGAGGCACCTTCCAAGTTGTTCTTTGTCTTAGTATAGGAACCCATTGTCATAGAAAATTCAAGTTTGGACTATGATCAGATTGCATAATAAGGTCTATTAAGAGTGATCTCAATGTTGTTTCCTTCACCAAATCTCTTATACCATGTTGATTTTTATAGTGTAATTAAGACAATAACATTTTTTCTGAAGATAATTACTTCCAATAATACAATTACTTTTTAAACACATTTAAATCATAAAGCAATTTCACTTCAACAAATTTCAACCATAAATCCAGTAGGGCAGTAGAGATCACAATAAAATAAATGTGCACAAGAGACACAAAATTTACCCCTGGAAAACCCCAAACCATGGGAAAAACCCAACAACCCTTTCTTATGAGAAATTGTCCAGTCCAAATCAATTTGTACATATGAAATCTAGTCGACATAATCATTTCAATGACAATGACAAGATCCAAGTCAAAGGAGAGATAAAAGTCAAAATTCTACTCACTAGTAAAATTTGGTCAAAGGAGCCAAATTTTGGCCTTGATGGTCTTGGTCAGCTGCAGTCAAAGGGGGGTTGAAATTTGGTCCTATTGCACCTCATAATTTTCCATCAGATTGCAAACTTTGACTTGCAGTCAAATTTCGGTCAATACATAGATTTTTGCTCCAATATTTATTCAAGTCAATGATCCCTAGAATCTTTAGCCTTCTTCCTCCGTCAAAGATTCAACGAAACACCATCAGAAAGGGCATAGTCAAAATTGGTTAAATAGATAGAAGAGTTGGTTAAACTCATTGGTTAACTTCTCCTTCATACATGTGGACAAAATACTTCTTCAACAGATCAAACTTGTTGTGATGATGATGCCAAATGAGAAGGTTGATTTTCTCAATTTATATGTGGTTGACCAAGTGGAATAAACTCAAGGGTCACACCCCCTCATGAGATGGGGCCGACCTGTCCACCATGGAGGCTACATGAACCATATAAAAAATATTCATTTTTCTTTTGACTTATTGGCCTCAAATATTGACCGCAACTACATATTTTCAATAGTTCGTACTAGAATTCCCTTAAACATTAAATGAAATCAATTGAATGAAAAAATGGTTAATTTACGTGATATCTGATGACCCACCTTCATGATATGAACAAAGTAGATGAAATAAAGCATTAACGAGAGCATGGATGGGAAGCATATGAAGCTAGTTGTCTATGGATCATTATAGGGATGCTAGCTAGCAGGTTGAGACAATAGGATAAAAAAAATATCCTAAGGGTTACCCACTTGGGTGAGTGACAGGGACCAGACTCTAAATTGGGGAAAACTTGGCAAGGCATAAGAGCCAAGAGTTTGACTCGGACATTAAAAAACTCACCAAAGTTTAAAAATATAAAGAAATACACACATCAGGGATTTTATGAATTTTTGATAAGTTTGATTCAATTAAACCAAGTCAAAATTAGTTAACTCGGGATATATTCATGATTAATCATAAGCCAAATTATTTGGTTTATGATTAATTGTGACTCAAAATTGGTCAACTCGTAGTCAAATTTAATTGAATCAAGCTTAGCTTGCCTCAAATTAAAAAAGAAAACCCACAACCTATAAAAAGTGTTTTCTCGTGACTATTTTTTGAGGTGGGGGTTTAAATGAATACCCCTAAATATAATTTTTATGGCGGTTTTTTTACAACCCCCCCTAAAAGTCACGAGAATTTAACTTTTGGAGGTGGTTTTTTATACCTCCCCCCCACAAATTCATGAGAATTGAAATTTTGGAGGCATCCATTTAACAATCGCTTCTAAAATTTCAATTCTCATGAATTTCTTTTGTTGGGGGACGGGGGGAGTTGTCCAAAACTGCCTCCAAAAGTTACATTATCGTGAATTAAGGGGGTTGAGTGGGGAGGTTGTCCAAAGCCGCCTCTACAATTTACAATATAATGACTTTTAAAGTGGTTGGGGGGTTGTTGAAAACCACCTCCAAAAGTTCAATTATCATGACCGACAATGTAACATTTAGAGGCATTTTTGGACAACCACAGGATCTTTTGGTGTATTGAACGGGACAAGGGGACATAAGGGTAGAATGGATGGATAGAAGTAGGAATTCCAAGCACGGTTTAATGAGATTTAAAATCATAGGTTTAAAGAATGATAAGGGGGCTTATAACCTAATGTCATAGGGACTAAGGGGTCTAGAGGGAAGGCAACGATAACAATTGATAAGGGAACCCCTAATAGTTGTGATAATGGGATTAGGGGCCCCATTATCACAACTCATAAGCCCTTAAACCATAACCACTAAATTCCCTATCCCCTTAACCCACAAGCCATAATCCCTTAACCCCTACATCCATTAACCTTTTAATCCCTTCATCACTAAGCCAGAAAACCCTTGCTAACCCCTAACCTAGAATCCTTGAATTCCCTAATCCCTAACCCCTTATCCTCTTAAACCCTAGGCCTTGACCCTTAACCCTTAACCCTAACCCCTAAACACCTTAACCCCTTAATCTGTTGACAATTAAATCCCCTTACCCCTACTCCCTTGGCTTAACCCCTAACCCTAAATCCCTTAACCACTAAGACCCTAAACCCCTAAGCCCTAACCCTCTACACTTTACCTTAAACCCTTGGCTCCTAAGCCCGTAAACCCCTTAACTCCTAAAACCCTTAAGCCTCAACCCCCTAACACTTAAGTATGCTAATCCCTAATCCTTAAGCCCTTAATACCATCCTTATTCCCATTGTCAATTCATCATGTGCTTGTTGTCCTCATGATCATTGTCCTTGTCAACTCTTGGTGCATTATGTAATTATAACATCATGGACATCACTTTTATTGTCATCATATTGCGACAAAGTTTCAACGGTCATGTTTGTCATTCCTATAACATCCTTAGCAAAAATTTCCTCAAACATGGGACTTTCACACATGACCCACCATTATCATCATCGCCATTATCGTTAAGCATTTCATCAACCCCTGGGATTCTTGTTACATTAATCATTTCCAACTAAGATATGTGGATTTATATGTAATTCATGTATGTATCATTGGTTTTATGACACATTACCTAAGCCATCTAAGACACTAGGTGTAGAAAGAGGTTGCTTTAGCTATCACATTCAGCTTGATATGCATGATCCAGGTGTATATAATATCTCTAATGTGTATTATTTTTATTGTGATCACTTAAGCACTCTATGTAAGTCTTGATGCTTTGGCTATAAGTTCTAAGCTAAGTTGTTTCGTGGTGTTTCATAATTTTACTCAGAGAAGTGTGTCAACTCGATGGTTTGAGTATATGCTTAGTGACTTGAGTAGGTGCTACACATCGATCTTGTTGTACTCGTTATTTCCCTTAGTGTCAAATTCTATCCCATGTCATTCCATAGGATATTCATTCTTTTTCATCACGTGACACCTTTATGATTAAGCATTCCTAGATTTGTGGAAAATTATTTCCCTTTTGTCATTTGTGATGAAAGAAAAGCAAAAAGTGAAAGCCAAAATCGTTAAGTTTAAAAGAGGTTTTGAAAAAAAAGAAGGATGTGCATCCTAGTGATCAACAATTATAAAAAGAATAATACATTTTTACAATTATTGACATGTAATGTATATGACATTTGATTTTGCAATGATTGATTATTGGATTGTGTTGACCAGGCATCATGATTGGATATTAACTAAACTTCATAAAATTTATTATTTCATGTGCTTTGATTATCAAAAGTTCATAGGCATCATTGATTCAATCTCATATTCTCGTGATAACAACAAGATACTTGGTTTCAATGTTGAGCTTTCAGTTAACATCCAATAAGAATTCAATCAGTATTTGACCTAACATCGCGTTGTCCTTTGAGTCTACCAACTACTTTTACATGCATTAAGATCTGTTCATTGTCGCCAGCTACTCACTAACATTACCTAGTGCTTTGAATCTACACATTGTCTCTACCTCCTTGAAGTTGCATGCAATTCAAGTTGGTCTTGCTTCAAAACATCGACTTTTATCATAACTTTTATTGAATACACCATCCCTTAATGAGGCAAAAAATACTGTGTGGTATCTTTGGAAAAATTAGTATGAAATTGCCCATAACTTTGCATAATGCCAAGAGTATAAATTTTACAGGCAATATCGGTTCATCATAGTTAAAATTAATAAACAAATAAATGACTAGCACTCATACTCACCAAGTATTTTTTGTAAAGACATGTTTATTTTTTAAACTTCCCTTTGCATGATATTTTATATTTAATTTTGTGCATCATTTAAACATTGTTTTTTTTTTATTTTTTTGTTCACATTGTAACGAGGGTTTGAGATTTCCGCGTTGAACACAAGTTTTTTTTTAATGAATATAAAAAAATTCTCCATTCCTCTATATACTTCTCTACCAAAACTTTGAATCAAACTAACAAGTACACCCATTTTATGAATCAATTTGATAGATAGATTTATTTTGTAAAAATAGAGAGTTATCACCAAGATATTGAATTTGGGCAAAGGCAACCATCCATTTATTCAAGAAGTGACATGATAGATAACCACAACAAGTCACTTGAATCTCACTATTGAAGATGCTATAGAATGTATGCATAGCACTTTTGCTATATTGAATTGGTATATGCGCAGAGGGAAAATCCAAACCATGAAGAAACTCCAAAATCCACAAGCAATATAAATTAATGAAAACAAGCATTGTAAAAAATGTCGCCATCAACAATGGAAAACACAAAATTTATACTCGCATGATCGTTCTTTTATTATAATACCAATTCTCAAGTACCTTTGTGCAACTACATGGCTAATGGTACAATGGTAGCTCGATCAATTTTCATAACAATAAAAAATGGAACAAAGCTACTAGATTTCAAATCATTGACTAGTAGCACGTGTGGTATATATGTTCATCGTGATTGTTTCATTTTTGTGTGGCAGATCTCCTAGAGTAGGGCATGTGTTTCCAAACATATTCCATTTAAAACCTTCAATATCCTCCAAATTGTTTCGATTAATACAATCACTCTTGTCTTACCCTTTCATGATGGCTTGGTTTACCTTCAAGTTTCAACACTCTCTATTACCAAGACTAACCAACAAAAAAAAACTAGAAAATCTCTATTTCACCCATACAAACAGGAAAAGCCACTTCTATTATTTTGAGTGGACAACAATTAATATGATTGCTCCTCCCCCATAGGTTTCTATTTTATATAGCATACTAATGGCCCATGGGTCACAATGTTATGGGTGAGGGTTTAGCATGCACAATGCTAGATTGCGATTTGCATGATGTGACTCTCAACTTCTAGGCATCAAACTTAAAGGTTCAAAATACATAATATGGGATTGGAATTTGCATGACGTGAGGCATGATGGAGATGGGCTATTTTCTAGCATGCCTAAAGATCACACAATTTATGTGTACCTTGAAATATCATCCCAGTGTCTTAGCACTACAAATGCAATTTGTGCTTATATTAGGAGTTAGAGACTAGAATCTCATGTTGGAGTCTTAACACTCTGGGTGCAGTTTGTGCTTATCTCAAAGTCTTTTCTTAGAGAGTTGGAATCTTAGTTAGTGGGATTACTGGCTTCTTTTATTTTTGTCATTCAATTTGGAAACGCTGATCGTTGCTTATCTTAGATCTTTGAAAAATAAATAAATAAATCGATCTTTGAACCACAACTAAATAATTAAACAAATAGATATTTGAATCACAAATAAATAAATAAATTGGTCTTTGAATCACTCTCACACAAGCATATGGGGGCAAATTTTTAACTCACTTGTCAATGTGATGGTTTTGAAAATTAAGTAGAGGTTATAGCTAACAATGTGGGATAAAAAACATTCAAAGCAATCTGCTTTTTCCAGTCTATTTCGACACTAAATTTGGTTGGAATTATGTCAAAAGTCTCAGTTCCACCTTTGCGAGGGGAGCATTGTCACGAAACTCAACCTCTGGGGTTTTTGATTAATTTTAAAATAGCTTAGATACTTGATTTTTTGTAAAACTAAAAATAAGACTCATAAACTAACAAGGCTTGCCATAAATGGAGCGATCTGAACGCCTTATGTTAAATATCATCATTAATGTGTAGATTTTAAATTATTATTGTTATTATTATTATTGTAAGCAAGCAACTTTATATCAGGAAAAGGATGATGCATAAAGTACAATCATAGAATCATTGAGACATCTAGGGTTGAGGTCAAATTGGGAGGGAGGATTTGAATCTAAACCATTTTCCCGACAAAAGGAAACTAGATGGTCCCTCAATGAGAGTATAAGTTTAACAAAGTGCCATAGTCCATGCAAAAATAAAAAAGAGTTTACAAAAGTATCTTTTGAAGGGATTTCAACAGGTGTGGCTATTAAAACTTGTGCCTAGAGAGATAAGGAAAAACATAACACAAGAAACTAAACAAGGAACCTGTTCAAATCACTTGCTTTCCGTTGGAGCTAGATGAAACTTGTTGTGCTTTATTCATTCTAGCTTGGTTGACCTTTACCTAAGCATAGTAATTATCCGTCTTTTCCTCAACAAGGGGGCAACCATATGAACTTGTGTCTTGATGAGAAGGTTATGCAACTGCATTTTGGACAATGTTGGGGATGGGGGAGGTTACCTTGGGTTGTCCACCTTTGCTTCAGGCTTCTGGATTAGCAAGCCATGGACAACATGGCCTTAGTCCTGCATTTCATCTGCCGAGAGAGGAGGGGATTGAGACGGGTGGGAGGAAGTTCGAGCTTCAAAACTATTAAAGGAGTTGGCGAAAAATCTATACCAATGCTTTTGGAGAGATGGGGAAGTGATTGGCGAATTTGACCGAAACGGGCATTTGTTTCTACCATTCTTCTTTCTACTCATTCTATTCCTAGCCATAGAGTCCACAAATGGCGAGCTAACAAATTCCTAACAACCTAATGACAATCTCCTAGCCTTCTTTGTTCCTCAACTTTCAGGGAAGCAAATTTGCTACCGATATGAGCCGGTATGTCAGGGTTGAAAAGCTTAATGTGGTCATTAGTCCATGGAATTTGGGGACGATGCCCATGATCACGTCCTCCTCATCTAGCTCTTCCTCTTTTATGAACCATGGTGGCAAACTAAGGATTACAAGGCATTGTGCAATGGTCTTTAATGGTAGTGATGAGGAGAGCGAGAGAGTAACAATGCCTATCAACAACTTATTGCGACATGAAATGATGCATGGGAGGACCATGAAACAAAAGGGACAAAAGGAGGGGTGCATGCATTAACTAATGCATCAACGTGAAAGTGAGGGAGATCACAAATTTGATGCTGAATGAGTGTGCCAAATGAACATAAATGAATTTCATGGCTATCATCTTGAGGGTAGTTATGGCGTATGGGTGCCACTTTGAGAGCTCAAGCATTTCAAGATTGAGTATTACCCTACCCATTCTAATAGGAGTCCACCACTATTATAACACCTGGATCTGGGAGTAGATTTTAAATTATTAATATATAAAAGTTAAATAAAAATAACATGAATAAATCCCTGTTACATTTAATCTTTAATAATTTTATATAGCAAAATCAATACATGAATGATTAAAACAAGTTCTAAAACACCCTTTACATATAAAATATAAATAAATTATTTTATATGAAGTTTAATTTTGTTCATTCAAATTTCATAAAAAATTATTGGGGTGACACCATAAATTAGAATGGTTCCATAACTCGATAATAGTAACAAAAGTCCAAACTTATAAAAGGAGTTGTCTTTAGTGCGACTTTTTGGACTTTCCGGTGTCGAAATACGACAGAAAAATTTGAGCTGAGATCTTGATTTGTGTTATTTAAACTATTTTTTTTTAATGTATATATAGATTCAACACCCTGAAAAGCCACTAGGGCACTTAGATTGTGCAAAGGTTACCCATCAAACTTGAGATTTCAATAAATTCCTGCTGGATTTTAGAGAAATTAAACTAGAAAAACTTCAAAAAACTATCACTAAATTCCTGCCGGATTTTAGAGAAATTAAACTAGAAAAACTTCAAAAAACTATCACTAAAGGCAACTCTCTTATCCTCATCTTGAGAATGAACCACAATAGTTCGTTTGAAATATTGACTAAAAAATTCATAATGTGATTATTCCGAAATACATTTCGAACAACAATATAGATAAAAAAAATCTAAAATCAACCAACCCAAACCGAAACCCCGCACATACCTGAATGTGTTTTTATTTCTTATTTTATCATTCCCGCTCAAATTCTTCTCCGATTTGTTTGTGTTTTTATTTCTTATTTTATCATTCGCGCTCAAATTCTTCTCAGATTTTTAAAAAATAAATAAAATCCACATTATAAATATCCGCACATATATGACTCTCAGATAAAAGGGGGCGCAGGGATGTATTTTTATTTCCTATTTTATCATTATCGCTCAAATTCTTCTCCAATTTGTTTCTCTATGTTTTACTGTACGTTTGTTCATTCTCTGTCCCTGTCAAATCACTCTATGGATGCTATCAAATCTCTGATTCGCCCTACTAATCAATTCCACTGCAGCATTGTACTAATAATCAATCCCATAAAGCGCCAGGCTTCTATGCGTTCCTTCCTATCCAGGCCTACTCTGCAACTCAAACAAAACCCCAATTCAAATCCTAACCCCGGTTACTACGGAGAAATGTCAAAGAGTTAGAAAGAAAAACAGCTTCTATTCGACCAATTGAAGTCCAAAGTCGCCCTTCGCAAGGCACAATCATCTTCCGCTGTCATCAAAGAGACTTTGTCCGAAGTCCAGGCCACTAAGACTCCTTCACAGAAGAAGGAGCGGTACCCATTTGCTGGAAGTCATTTTCCAAAGGAAAAACCCCCGTCATCTTCAGCAACAGACGCCCATGTGCAATGAACTGAATACATCCAAAGACAAACAAAGGTATGTCAAAAAAAATATAAAATGTTATTTATCTCAAGAGCTTGTGTGCTTATCTTGCTGGTGAACCGTAGAACTAGCCACTAAAGGACCCAACAGGGCAAAAACTCGCATTTGCACAGCGACTTAAAATTACTGGAAAATAACAAGATTTCACGATTGTATTTGTGCACTATTAAATTAATAGTGCTGGAAATTGCTTTGTGAAAATAATTTTCCCTCTAAATTCAAATATGTTTTTTGGAGTTTGACTGGCATCTTCTGTGTTTACTTTGGGCTTTCATTAAAGAGATTATCCCTTAAACTGCCATTTATTTTTTCCAAAAATTGCAACGTCTTATAAAAAGTGACTCGTCAAATGCAGACGGGCTTGCTCTCTCTTTTCTAAACCAGAATTATGGCCCACTAGGCATGCAGCTTAATTAAGGCAAACTCCCCTGTGTTTGCATCTGAAAGTTATCTATCGCATTTTTGCAGCTTTCCACTAAGATTAAAGTTGATCTGCATGGAAATTAATTAAAATAAAATATGGTTAACAAGGCTTGACGATTTCAAGCAGAACTATGGCCACATTGCACAGGTGGGTTAACTAAAGACAAACTGTTTTGTGTTTGCTTTTGCAATCCATTTTGGAATTTTTGCACGTTTCTGTCGAGATTAAGGGTTTAGGGCTTTATATATTACCAGATGCATGAAAATAATTTAAGTCAAAATGTCTTTTTCAGCACATAATAGTGTAAATCAGAAGATTTTAGATATTTGTGGTTTATTTTTTTTGAGTTTAGACTCTGAATATCCACTCTAAAAACCATATTTCTGTTAACTTTTCAAATCTTAACAGGGATCTATCAT
>APFE031637353.1:4518-44361 GCA_000404065.3 Pinus taeda
GAAATACATTTTCTTTGTGGGTCAGTTGAGTTGTTGCATGCATGACTTCAGTTAGAACTCAATCAATTGAGTTTGGTGGAGTTGATTGTGGATTTGATGGAGTTGTGTTCAGTTTGACTTGGTTAAACTAGTTGTAATTAGTCTAACTGCAAATAGACTAATGATGAGTTGTTAAACTATTATTAACTCATAATGCAACTAAAGAATACATCAGTTAACTCAGTTGCATGTCAGTGCATGTTCAGTTCAGCAGGGAGAGGAGTTAGAGGATCAGATTGCTATCAGTTGTGACTATATTTGTGCATGAGGATTTGCACAATCAATGAGATTGAGTTATGCCAATGAGAATTGGCCAATACCAAGTGATTATAGCCTCTGCTCACGTGATTCCAAGTGTGAGTGATTCTTTTGAGGTAAATACGAGTTTGTTTCAACCATTCTCATCCATTCTTGAGCAGGTATTGAGCAGTGGAGGCAGGAAAGAAGTGGGATTTGGAGATCAGATCTGAGCTGTATTGTGTGTAACAGGTGGAGATAGTGCTGGATACTTGTGAGAAGTATTGACTATTGTAATGTTACATGTTCTCAATCATTATATACAGATAGTGTGGGGTTTTTAGCTGTAAGCTTTCCCCGGGTTACATACTGTGTTAATGTGTGCATGCTCTTGATGTTTTATTGTTATTGATGCTGCTATATTTGATCAACATAGAGGAGCTTATGTATTGTGTATGTATTCCGCAATAGTACATGATCAGGATAATCTCCATTGAATATGTGTTTATTATTCAAAATTTCTACAAACTGAGCACAAACTGCAAGTGCATAATCTATCTCTCTACTCAGTAATAAGCTCTGTAATAGACTCAATCAATTTATACTTCTGCTTGAGCCCCTATTTCCTTGCACAATTCCTTGAGAAATTAGGCCCTTTTTATTTAGGAAATTCCTCAAATTTATTGCACAATTCCCAATGTTGATCATTAGGTTGCATGAAACACCTATACACTTCGGATTAGTCTACAACTGATGTTATAATGCTTTGGAATCTCCACCTCAACTAGGTAACTCAAATTATTTGAATGCACTAGCTATTTTGGGTTGATTGATTAGTTAACTAGATGATCACTGAGTTTGACTGAACTCCCACTGCACAACTAACTGATGCAGGAGCATCCAACTAAGGCACCATGACCGGGTGTTGGTCTCTGCTAGGTTGGACAGTTGAGTTAACATTTGGTTTGTCTTTCATGTTTAGTTTGCCAGAGTAGGAGTTAGGATTTCATTTTTGTCTTAATCTCTGTATTAGTCAAAGGTAGTTGGTCGGTTAGGATTATTTATTTGTCTAACTTTAATAAACAATGGATTAGAAATTGTCCTGTCATTCTAAAAAAAATTACAAATGTATCTAAATGTAAAAAAAAACTTGTCACGAAAATAGAACCGAATACCTAGTAGTTATGTAACCATATTGTCTACAACCGAAAGTAACTACATAGTTTTGTTAACTATAAACAAAGCATACAAATGTAATAATGAGAAATATGAAAAAGGTTTAGCATTTTCCAGATATAAGTAATAAAAGAGACAAAACACAAATTTCTCTATCATCCATCTGCATCATTGCCTACGTGTTGTGAAATTGTGTTTTATTTATAGACTAATTGAACTCAGAAATAACGAGCAGAGTGCAAGCCTACAACTTTAGGTTGTTTTTATTTTCCTCTCTTAACAGAAAGTCGAATACTATAAAATGCATATCATTTCCACAACCAGAATGAATGGGTACGCGAACAAAACTCATGACCAGGAGAAAGTCATATAGTGAAACAATCATATGGAGAATACAAAATCAAGGCATTGGTGAAACAAACTACAACAGAGGTAATTCTAGACGAACTATCATACATTTTCTTTAACAAACAAAGACAGATAATAATATATAATATATATATATATATATATATATATATATATATATATATATATATAGATATATATATAATATATATATAATATATAGTTGTTGTTCAATACAAATTAAAAATATACATTGTCCAAAACAAATAGAGTATACAATGCCCACTAGACCGAACAAACCCTAGTCTAGGGTTAAATGTCAAGAAAACCCTCGAGCCTAAACTAGACAGCCAGACCTAAATGAAACATAAGCTGGAATTTGAAACCAGACACAGGGCAAGGTCGTGAGAACGACCCAAATCATACACAACAACCGGATAGCCAGGAGCAATCACAATAGAACCATAAAACCCTAACTACAGGTTGACAAACTGTGGAAGACAGAGCCTACCAGCAAAGAGTTGTAGGGTTTGGAAACTAAATTGAGATAATTCTTCACGGCCAAGGTCGAATCCTCGACCTGTGCAGATAGAATGAGCCAAGGTTTGCAAACCTTACACAATGATACTTGAACAGAGATACAACATAAGAAAGGGGAGAGCATAATTTACCTGGGAGCACGACAGGACCAAGAAACTCATGAAATAGAGCCGCAGAAAACCAAAAGAAGCCTGAGAGAAGAGGAGTAGGCGTTGGTTAGCTTCTAAACCAAAAGAGAGTGAAGATAAAACAAGGAGGGACAAATTACCTGAAGCTGTAGCCAAGTGAGTCATTGTGCCTAAACCTGTGCACATAGGAACCAAAATTTAAAACGACTTTAGCACTATAACAGTAGCAAAGAACATTGTCAACAGTGGGAAAGAACAACCGGTGGCCCAAGAGACTAGGCATCGAGTCCAAGCAATAGTAGAGCAAAAAAATAACTCATTGTGCAGAAGAATATGAGCGGACCAACCTCCAGATCCGAGACAATTTCATGCAGCAAGGAAAATTCGTTGCCAATAGCACAAGCAAGTCCGAGAGACCATTATTCGTTTGTAGCCACACCCAACAACAGAGTTTTCCGTAAGAACTAGGACGAGGCAGAGAATTTCGACAAGAACCCTCGCAGAGCTCCCATAGCAGAGAAAAAACCAAACAATGACCGAAAGGCCCAAAGGTTTTGTGTAAAAGACCAAGCGGGAAAACAAAAATCGAGGCTGGGGTACAGGGCAAGTTCACATTTACAAGCCACATTTAATGATTGTCAATTCCAATAAAAATATCCAACATTCATATCTGTAATCAACTACCAAATAAACAACCAAATCCGCCAACATAATTAACATCGGACAGCTTGACATCAAAGGTTACGTTAGAGCGTGGGCTGGGTCCCATCATAGTGGCGTCAGAGAAGTTTTTTAGGTCAATTAGAGAAATGGAGGTAGGAAGGCGAGGTCATGGTAGAGGTGCTTGAAGGATATCAGAGGAAGGATTGAGAGAGGAGATCAGGATTCTTACTACCCATTTGGAGGCAGTGGAGGTAGGGAGAAGAAGAGACCCAGAGGTAAGTGATGACAATGAAGAGGAAGCTAAAGCGATGACAGATGGATCATATGGTGAGACCCCAGAAGTGAGACTGTTGAGATCTGTTTTAGTGGCAAGCAGTAAACCCAAACCAGAACTCCCAAACTATCATAGTAGCTTGTCCATAGAGGTTCTATTGGATTGGATTAGGGAGCTGGATAAGTATTTTAAGTGTGAGGAAGTCAGTGAGCAGAGTGAGGTTCGCTGTGACTAAGTTGAAGGGACACGTAGTCCTGTGGTGGGAAAGTGTCCAAACGGAGAGAAGGAGATTGAACAAGTTGTTAATCAAAACTTGGTCAAGGATGGTGGCCAAGTTGAAGGGTATATTTTTGCGAAAATATTATCAGATTGCACTACACAGGCAAGTGCAGAATCTGAAATAGAAAGGAATGATGGTGAGGGAGTACACTGAGGAGTTTTATCGAGTGAACCTAAGGGCCGGTTATACAGAGGATACCAAAAAAAAGACAACCAAGTACGTAAATGCTTTAAGACTATAAATTTTAGATGAAATTAGTATTCTGTCTCCAAACAACATTGAAGAAGCATATTAGAGTGCGACGAAACCTGAAGAGAAAATTACTAGAAGGCAGAATGCCTGGAGAGGATGAGGAGTCGATAGGGGAAAAGGCTAGTCCTATGGAAAAGGGTGGACTTCTAGTAGTAATGAGGAAGGCGGCAGTTCCAGAGCTTTCGGATCAACAAACAAAGGTGATAGTGTGAGAGGTAGTAGGCCATATTAGCAAGGCAGAGAAATGGCCGAGGTAGAGGGGCTGGTTATCAATGTTACAAGTGTCATAAATCGGGACACAGATCTTTTGAGTGTCCTGAGGTAGACCAAGCTGGACATAGGGGTGCATATGTTGCAAACCAAAGGAAGCAAAGGCACCTCCCTAAGAAGCAGAGAATGCTCCAGAAACAGGGGAAGCCTTGGTGCTAAACAAGGTGTTGTTAAAACCAGCCAAGGAAGCCACCGAAAAAACACAATGGAAGGCTTTGTTTAGAATAGTTTGTAAGTCACATGGTAAGTGTTGTAAGTTAATTATTGACAGTGGTAGTATAGATAACTTAGTGTCCACAGAGATGGTGGAAAAGTTAGAATTGAAGAAATCAAAACATCCCACCCCTTACAAAGTTTCATGGCTGCAAAAATGCCATCAATTGCTGGTGGATGAATAGTGCGAGGTGGAGTTTCAAATAGACAAATATAAGGATAAAGTCATTTGTGACATCATGCCGATGGATGTATGTCACCACATACTACTGGGCAGGCCATGGCAGTACGATAGAAAGGTGGTGCATGATGGATTGACGAACTGGAATAAATTTGTCAAGGATGGATTCAAGCATACGCTTGTACCCATCAAGGAGGAAGGGATAGCAGGGACAAGTGAGCCAAGAGCATTGTTGATTGGTGGAAAAAAGTTTCTGAAGCAAGTTGAGGATAGCGAGATGGGTTATGCAGTCGTAAAAAGAGCAAAAATTGTGTTATTACATACAGAGGCATCAGATTTACCCCCAAAAATTTAGCATATGTTGCAATAATTTACAGACATAGTGGTGGATGATTTGCCAGACAAATTGCCCCCCAGAAGAAGTATAAGTCACCATATTGACTTCATACCCGGAGCCAGTTTGTCGAACAAGGCAGCATACCGAATGAGCCCCAAGGACAATGAGGAGATTAGGAAACATGTGCAGGAACTGCTAGACAAAGGATTGATTAGGGAGAGTTTGAGCCCTTGCGCAGTTCCAACGGTTCTTGCTCCCAAGAAAGGAGGAAAGTGGCAGATGTGCACAGACTCGAGGGCCATCAACAAAATCACCATCTGGTACAGGTTTCCACTGCCACGGAAGGATGACATGATGGATTATTTAAGCGGGGAAACATATTTTTCTAAGATAGACTTGAAGAGCGAGTATCATCAGATCCAGATACGAGAGGGGGACGAATGGAAGACGACCTTTAAGACGAATGAGGGACTGTATGAATGGCTAGTCATGCCATTTGGGTTGAGCAATGCACCCAGTACATTTATGCGGTTAATGAATGAGATGCTGAAAGAATACATCGGAAAATTTGTGATAGTATACCTGGACGACATACTAATTTTCAGTAGGACAAGGGAAGAGCACCTTCAACATGTTCGGAAAGTGCTAGAAAAATTACAGCAGAATAAACTGCTAATAAATTTGAAGAAATGTACTTTTCTATAGAAGGAATTGATCTATTTAGGCTTTGTAATAGCAGAAAATGAACTGAAGATGGATCAGGAGAAGGTTGCGGCGATAGTTAACTAGCCATCTCTGAAAAGGTTATTTGAAGTACATAGCATGGACTAGCGAGTTTTTACTAGAAATTCATAAGAAATTTTAGTGAAATTTGTGCACCTATGTTGGACACCATTAAAAAGGCCAATCAGCCTTTTCGATGGACAGATGCAGTGGAGAGAAGTTTCCAGCTATTAAAGAGAAAGATCACAGAGAGGCAGATCTTAAGATTGCCAGACTTCAAGAAGCTTTTATAGGTTTGCTGTGATGCTAGTGATACGGCTATTGGAGCTGTACTTAGCCAGGAGGATACGCCTGTGGCATTCTTCAGCGAGAAGCTAAACGATAGTAGACAGAAATATTCGTCTTATGACAAGGAGCTTTATGCTATTGTACAGGCATTATAACACTGGAGGCATTATTTGTTGGGAAACGAATTTGTGTTGTTTTCAGATAATTTTGCACTACAGTATGTAATGCAATAGCACAAGCTAAACCACAAACATGCCAAATGGGTGGAGTATTTGCAGAGTTTCAACTTCGTGTTGAAACACATCAGCGGGCAGGCCAACAAGGTGGCGGATGCACTGAGTAGAAGAGCTTTACTTCTGCAGGAGAGTACTGTGCAAGTGCTAGTTTTTGAGCACTTAAAAGTTTTATACCAGATTGACACATATTTTAAGGAGGCCTATGAGGCATGTCAAAATCCCTTGGTAAGAGATAATAGTCCATGGTTGGACTACAACTTGCAAGAGAAACTACTGTTTAAAGGAGGACAGTTATGCATTCCTGACTACCCGATGAGAGAGAATATTATTCGAGAGAAGCATAGTGGAGGTCTAGCCGGACATTTTGGCATAGACAAAACACTCGAGAAGCTAAGTCATTTCTATTTTTGCCTAAAGATGCAAAGGGATGTACACCGATTTGTGACTAGGTGTAAAGTGTGCCTGTTGGTGAAGGGCCACAGTCAGAACACGGGACTGTACACACCATTACCTGTTCCAGGCAGGCTGTGGGACTTAGGCAGCTTGGATTTTTCTTAGGGCTACCTAAGACATAGTGAGGTTACGACTCGGTGATGGTAGTAGTGGACAGATTCTCGAAGATGGAGCATTCTATCCCTTGCAGAAAAACTAGTGATGCCACTCACGTGGCCCACTTGTTTTTCACAGAGATTGTCAGGTTACATGGGTTGCCTAAGTCTATCCTTTCAGATAGGGATGTGAAGTTTACAGGGCACTTTTGGCATACCCTGTGGAAGAAGATGGATTCACAGTTTAGTTACAACTCTGCTTATCACCCGCAAATTGACGGACAAATAGAGGTGGTAAACAGGAGTCTGGGAAACCTGCTACGAAGCTTGGTTGGTGAGAATTTGTGGATGTGGGATCAAGTTCTTACTCAGGCAAAGTTCGCTTATAATGACTTGCCTAATCATAGCAGTGGTTATAGTCCATTTCAGATCCTCTACAGCATGCATCCCCGTGGGGTGCATGAGTTGCAAGATCTTGGACTACAGGAAAGGCGAAGCGCAGGTGGAGAATATTTTGCTAACGCGATGAGGCATTTGCATGAGCAGGTAAAAATTAAATTGTAGGATAGTAGCCTAAAGTATAAATGGCAAGCATATTTGAATAGAAGGGAAGTACAGTTTAACGTAGGAGATGAAGTCCTCATGCATTTGTGCAAGGAATGCTTCCCTAGAGGTGCATAAAATAAGTTAAAGTATAAGAAGATAGGACCTTGCAAAATCCTCTGGAAATTTTCAGCGAATGCCTATGAGTTACAACTGCCACCAGGGATAGGCATTTCACCCATATTCAATGTAGCAGACTTGTTCCCTTACACCGCTGACCCATAAGAAGAAGAAGAAGAAGATAGAACTACACAGCCCACACGGAATACCCAAGATGGAGGAGAAACTTAGATGAGACAGATGCCTTGCGTTCAACCTCCCGAGATCGAGAGCATCCTCGATACTCAGGTGGCCAAATGAAATCAGTGGAAGGAGTATCTGCAATACCTGGTCAAGTGGAAGAATCGTCCTATTAAGGACAGTTCGTGGCTTGATGCCAGGCAGATTGAGAAGACAGGTTCTTCAGTCGAGCAGCTCATGGACCAGAGTCATGATTTCTTTTTGCCTGGGAGCCTGATGCAGGAGCATCTAGCTAAGGCACCATGACTGGGTGTTGGTCTCTGCCAGGTTGGAAGGTTGAGTTAACATTTGGTTTGTCTTTCATGTATAGTTTGCCAGAGTAGGAGGTAGGATTTCATTTTTGTCTTAATCTCTATATTATTCAAAGGTAGTTGGTTGGTTAGGATTATTTATTTGTCTAACTTTAATAAACAATGGATTAGAAATTGTCCTGTCATTCTAAAAGAAAAAGACAAATGTGTCTAATGTAAAAAAAAAAAAAAAAAAAAAAAAAAAAAAAAAAAAAAAAAAAACTTGTCATGAAAACAGAACCGAATACCTAGTAGTTATGTAACCATACTGTCTACAATCGAAAGTAACTACATAGTTCGTTAACTGTAAACAAAGCATACAAATGTAATAATGAAAAACATGAAAAAGGTTCAACATTTTCCAGATACAAGTAATAAAAGAGACAGAACACAAATTTCTCTATCATCCATCTGTATCATTGTCTATGTGTTGTGCAATTGTGTTTTATCTATAGACTAATTGAACTTAGAAATAACAAGTAGAGTGCAAGCCTACAACTGTAGGTTGTTTTTCTTTTCATCTCTTAACAGAAAGCTGAATACCGTAAAAGGCATATAATTTCCACAACCAGAACGAACAGGTAGGCGAACAAAACTCACGACCAGGAGAAAGTCATATAGTGAAACAATCATATGGAGAATACAGAATCAAGCACCGGTGAAACAAACTACAACAGAGGTAATTCTAGACGAACTATCATACATTTTCTTTAACAAACAGAGACAGATAATATATCTATATATCTATATATCTATATATATATAGTTGTTGTTCAATAGAAATTAAATATTACATTTTCCAAAACAAATAGAGTATACAACGTCCGCTAGACCGAACAAACCCTAGCCCAGGGTTGGATGTCAAGAAAACCCTCGAGCCTAAACTAGACAGCTAGACTTGAACAAAACATAAGCTGGAGTTTGAAACCAGACGCAGGCCTAGGTCGTGAGAACGACCCAAATCATACACAACGACTGGACAATGAGGAGAAATCACCATAGAACCACAAAACCCTAACTAAAAGCTAACAAACTGTGGAAGACAGAGCCTTCCAACAAAGAGTTGTAGGGTTTGGAAACCGAATTGTGATAATTCTTCATGCCCAAGGTCGAACCCTCGACCTATGCAGACAAAACAAGCCAAGGTTAGCAAACCTTACACAATGATACCTGAACAAAGATACAACATAAGCAAGGGGAGAGCATAATTTACCTGGGAGCATGACAGGACCAAGAAACTCATGAAATAGAGCTGCAGAAAACCAAAAGAAGCCTGAGACAAGAGGAGTAGGTGTTAGTTAGCTTCTAAACCAGAAGACAGTGAAGATAAAACAAGGAGGGACAAATTACCTGAAGCTATAGTTGAGTGAGTCATTGTGCTGAAACCTGTGCACACAACAACCAAAATTTAAAACAACTTTAGCACTATAATAGTAGCAAAGAACATTGTCAACAGTGGGCAAGAACAACCGATGGCCCGAGAGACTAGGCATTGAGTCCAAGAAACAGCAGAACAAAACAATAACTCACTGTGCAGAAGAATACGAGTGGACAAACCTCCAGAGCCAAGACAATTTCATGCAATAAGGAAAATTCGTTGCCAATATCACAAGCAAGTCTGGGAGACCATTATTCATTCGCAGCCACACCCAACAATAGAGTTTGCCATAAGAACTGGGACGAGGCAGAGCATTTCGACAGGAACCCTCGTAGAGCTCCCACAGTGGAGCAAAAACCGAACAATGACCAGAAGGCCCAAAGGTTTTGCGTAAAATACCAAGTGGGAAAATAAAAATTGAGGCCAGGGTGCAAGGCAGGTTCGCATTTACGAGCCACATTTAATGATTGACAATTCCAATAAAAATATCCAACATTCATATTTGTAATCAACAGCTAAGTCCGCCAACATAATTAACACTAGATAGCTTGACATCAAAGGTTACGTTGGAGCGTGGGCTGGGTCCCATCACTAACCTTCCAATATTTCCTCCAGTTGTTGGAGTTTAACTAAAAACGACTTGAGATAACTGACTTGATTTCTACAAATTAGCAATCAAACATTCTTAACTAAACTCTAACTCCTCCAAATCGAATTTACTGAGTAAAATAGGTGACACAAGCCATGTCACACAAATTAACTACATCCAAGTTGTCTGCTAATGTGGAAATTCGACTTTTCTCAATTTAATCAAGGAAAAATCAAATTGATAATTTCTTGTTGCATTTTTCAACACATTTTTGGGACTCAATCAAACATAGTGGATCATGACTAAATCAAAATGATGTTGAGATCAAATCAATTGATCAATTGAGACCTAATCAAACTATGATCAACACTACATTCAATATGTTCCACTTCATCTTTGATGACTAAATTACTAATTAAGTAGACCAAATCAAATGATTAACCATGACCACTTCAACACATTAATATATTCCAAAATTGGTGAATTACCAAAGTATCAAATTCTAGTATCAAACACAAATAATCCGGTAACTGAAGTAATTCTGGTAGAAAACGAAGGCAGTCTGGTATTTGAAGTCTAATAGAAATGTGTGTTTTTATTCCTGTATCACGTCATTACACCTCTGCGGACCATATTTAGCACAAGAAAACCGATCATTCACTATGCACAAGCTCATCAATCTATTGAAATCATTGCCCAACTAGCTGAATCTATGTTTGATATCAATACCAACACCATGCTACCAACACTCTGCTTCTGGGTTGGAAAAACCAATAAGTGGCTCCATAAAGATATCATATGATATCAATGAAAGAAACTTGAAAAGTTCATGCTCAAAATGAATAGAATAGCTTGAAAGGGAAGAAAATCATAGAAAATCCAACCAATAGAAGGTGTTTGACTACGTTATATTTTCATCATTGGCTTTATTTTGGTGGTACAAACATTCGAAGATTATCAATGGGTATGCCCTACAACTTTTATTGGTTAGCTTGGTGATGGTGAGTTTGTATACTGATAAGATGAAAGAATTAGTAGTATTTTGTATGATTGTCGATTGATGAGATGAAAAACATGGGTACTATGTTGTATGTTTTAGAGATAAATTTAGATTTATTTTAGTTTTAGGTTTACTAAGTATTTAGCTCAATCAAATCTTTTGATATGTAAATTTTTGTGTAAAATTTGAGGAAATGTTTGCACTTTGTGAAAATTTATCCCTCTCAGTGCTTGATAAAACTAAAGTTGAGATAGGTCTAGGCTAGTTCAAGTCATGGATGCTTAGGTCAAAATTTTAGATGATCATATATATAGAAGATGAAATTAATTATGTGAACGTCAAGAAGTGTTGTTTCTCTACAACCTAGTATGGAGGAAATGTTATAGTGAAGCGTTAAACTAATGATGTATTAAAAAAAAAAAAAAAAGTGAAAAATAATACATAATACATAATACATAATACATAATTTTGGGTCAATAATAATAATAATAGTAAGTGTTATATTGCGACCTTGTTTTTAAAATAAATTTAATAAAGATGATTCATATCTTAAACAATGTTTTTAAGAATCTCATGTTTGAATTTAGTTAATAACCATATAAAGACTTAGTAATTGCCATAACACTTTTTCATATATATAATATATATATAAAATAAAAAATACAAAAATTATATATGCATGTATATGTATCTATTATATAAAATTAAAAATAAATTTGTTCATACTTATAGAAATATGAACTATAAATAAAATATAAATTCTCTCTCTCTCTCTCTCTCTCTCTCTATATATATATATATATATGCCTATCACATTAAAAATTGAATAAATAAGTCATAAAACATATCAAAGAAATTTGTTATGTGTAGCTATATGTATTATGAGACTTCAATAAAACCAACCTAAATTCATCTTAACTCTAACCTACCAAGCACCGAGAGGGATCAAATCTCTTTTTACTCTAAAAGTGGTTTTCATGTCAAAGATTTTATCCTTCTTGACTCTTGGTAGATCCATAATTAAAATTTTATCCCTCTTGAGGTTATTAATATTTCAAAATCAAATAACTATATAGATATTAACTCGTATTAAGAAAATAATTGTTAAATTAAAAATAAAAATCTCAATAATTTAAAATTAACTTTTTTTTTTTTAATATAGATACTAAACTTTGGATATAACATAAATTTAAAAAGCTAAACTTATCTTAGGATAAAAAGACATAAATTAAATTAAAAAAAAAAAAAAAAAATTATAAAAATACTATATCAAAGAAATTAAATTTTAAAAGACAAACTTTATCTTATAACTCCCCATTAAAATTTGAAAATAAAATTGTCCCTCTTGTAACTTGTTCCATAGCATCATAGTAATAATAGATTATTTAGTTTATATTAAATCAAGTTTTATTAGCTAATAATAAATAACAATAAAAAGACCAGGCATAGACTAAGAGATTATTTAGTTTATATTAAATCATGTTAGATTATCTAATAATAAATACCAATAAAAAGGCCAAGAAAAAAGTTTAAATGAAATAATTTTATTATTGGACTTTAAATTGCTTAGGAGTGGTAAAGAACCATTCGTGGAATCAATTATTGATACGTGCATGGGAAGGGATAAGGTAAGAAAATAATGGATTTCCAGAGCTCTGTTTCCACCCAAGTAAGACACGAATGATATTATCACATCATGCTTTTCCAAACCATATATCATTTCCATGACAAATAATAGCCAAATTATATAACTTATATATATTTCCAATAACTAATGTCAATAGTAATGATAAAAAATAAAAGCATAAATTTTAAGAGAGACACCTTATTGTTCCCATCACCTTAATAAAGAGATTGTTTATGTTATATTAGATTAAATTTGTTAGAGAGAGAGTTCACATCACCTTAATAAAGAGATTGTGTGTTGGGGGGCCGCGGCGCGCAAACATGGAGTTTAACAGAAACAAATTTATTTTTTGATCTTTAAGTGTTTACATGTGATTGAAAATTACCAATCAAATTCATACATGATACCAAGTAAACTGGGTATAAATCGTATAGAACTCATTTTGGGTGGAGATAGAGCAGAGATAAATAACATTGAAAACCCCAACAAAATGTTTCTCTTTAAATAAATGAAAATTCATTGGAATTTTATATTTTAAATAGGTCATATAAAAGAAGAATATCATGGGAAAAACCATGGGTTGTGATAAGTCAAAATATTTCTAATCTAGATGAAAAGTACAAAGTACAATCAAGATATGATTGATTTGTATGATCGGTTTTAATATTTTACATTTTACATTTATATATATTTTAATTTTAATATTAGTTAAAATGTATAAAGCCAACATTTAATTTTTTTTTGTTTTGTTTTTCTTCTATATGTACTTTTCCCAACAATTAAAAACTGTTGACATACTTACATTACCCTTACACATCTCCCCCATACTAGGTTGTAAACTGCCTTTCAGTGCAATAAAAAATAAGAATATTTCTATATAGAGATGTGAAATTAATATAACTATAAATTATATTACAAATAAATAGCATTGATTCATTTTAACTTTGAATCTACCAAGAGGGATGAAATCTTTCCAGATGCAAACTTTTCTTCAAATAAATTGAAAAAAAAATTTAAATTATAGATTTTATCCCTCTTAAAATTTGATAGATTAAAAATTAAAAGATTTGATTATAATTTAAATAGTAATATCTAAAAAATCAATTAAAAGTTACATAAAAATATAATAAATAGCAATAAAATAATTATATGCACTATTAAATAAAATATTAAAAAAATAATATGATGGATGATATAAAAATAATAATTTACATTGTGCTATAAAAGTATGAGCTTTACCATTTTTGCATTTTAATCATATTAGAAAAGAAGTTGATTTTTGAAGACTATTTAAATTTTTAACATGAAAATATTTCAGGGAAGGTTACAATTTATTTTTTTAGTTTTCCATTATTTCTTATTTGTTCTTCATAAAAGAATTACATCATCTTTTATGTTTTTTATTTCAATGCATTGTATATGTCTTAACATTATTTTTAAAACAACTTGAATATAATGTTTCAATATGCAAATACTAATTAAGGAAATAAATCTAGTTGAATAAAGTGGTGGACTTGTACTTGAGAATCTCTTTCATAACATTTTAATACATTTGTGTTATTTTTAAATTCATTTAGATGAGTGAAACAAATAATTTTATTTTGTATTATTTCTTAAATCAAAGTACTTGCTCATTTTGAATTGTATTATCAACCATATGATTGTTGAAACAAATGGGAATAAATTATAACGGTTAAGCATATTTTATACCATATTTATTGAATTAAGGATCATATTGCATTTTTTTTAAATGCATTATTGAGAGATTTTATATTAAAATATATATGAGATTAGGCTCAAAACTAAATTACATTCTTATGTGGATTATAGAAATCTATATAAAAAATAAGGGAAATTTTTTTTATTTTGTGCGAAGTTAAAATTTATCTTTCTACATGTATATATGCAACCAAAATGACCTAATATTAGTAAAACATTATATAACATGTGACATAATGATAAAATATTTGGGAGACCCTATTGGTTCAAAATGGAGGAGCACTTCTCATCTCCTCATCTTCTACTATTGAAATGCCTCGGGCTTAACCCTCATCTTCCACATCCATGTCTGCAAGATCCTTTTATAGCACTGTTTCTTCAATGTCTCTCGAACTCAACCCTTAACACACCTTTTCTTCCTTTCCCTTTGTTCCAACTGTAGTCAATACATTGTAATAGTTTCCTTCATCCATCACATAAATCATAAATTTTGGATGTTAAAAGGTCCTATCCTTAATTGATCCAAAAAAATAATAGATAGTAATGGATGGGAACATTTATAATGCCACCCTTCATTTAAATAAAAAACATGCCAAATTTTTTCCACCTCATTTCCCACCAAACGAGGAGTTAGAGAACTTCCATGTTGCCTTTCCTAGATATATAATCTATTATCCATAATCTAACCAAGAGAGGAGTGCATCCAATTCTTCATTATTCATAAGCAAATTATTTGGGATTTTAATATGGAAAGAAATAAAAATAGGGTAGGGATAATTTTCATGGGGGAATTTGATTATCCATCATAGCCCCAACATGCTTCAAGACTCCCTGTTCTAATTGAACACCTAAATTGGCCATTTGATCTATGTTAGAATCTAAATCTATCATGACATGAAAGAAGTTGATTTCTTCAAACTAGTCAACCAATAAAGTTACAAATTTAACAAGAACTTTATCTAGTTTTCATTTTTTGGAGATTACATCAAATTATGATTTTCATGCTGATTTTGAAAAGTGGTGACACAACATCACCCTTTTTTCATTTTAGTCTTAAAGATCCAAAAAATTTCAACCATGAGATTAAAAACCAAATATCATGATTACAAAAGAAATGAAAAACCATGTTGAAATGCAAAAGTGGTGATGCAATATTACCCTCTTTTTTTAAGGGTTAAAATTCAAGCATCTTTCAATCATGGAATTAAAGACCAAATATCATGACTACAAAAGGTGTGAAAAGTGTGTTGAAATACAAAGCTGGCGATGCAAATTCACCCCCTTTTTAGGGTTAAAATTCAAACATTTTTCAACCATGACATTAAAGACCAATTATTATGACTATAAAAAACACAAAAAAATAGCACTCAAAGTTTGTACCTTTTTTCTTTTGGATATACTTGTTTTTTAAATGGTTTTCAAATTCGACTACCTTTTTTCTCTGAAGCAAATACTTTTGTATTTCTTGAAAACAAAGGTTTACATACTAATATT
Organism: Pinus taeda; assembly: GCA_000404065.3. Lineage (NCBI taxonomy): Eukaryota > Viridiplantae > Streptophyta > Pinopsida > Pinales > Pinaceae > Pinus > Pinus taeda. The sequence continues at coordinate 20,252 of APFE031637353.1, forward strand.
CTGAAGCTTTTTCTTGTCTACCACTGGGAAGATCCTACCAGACACAAAACTTCAACGATTTCAAAATTAAGGAAGATATGGTACTAACTAGAGTCACTAAGAAAAAAATGACTATGCTATTTGATAGGCTTACTGGGACATTTTTACATTGAAAATTACATAATTGAAACATAGAAGAGTCTAAAACAAAGAAACTAAAAGACATTTAGACTAAATTATCTGAATTAGTGCCTTCAACTGGAATGGAGTTTTATTACTTCCTAGGGAGCAACCTAGATCAGGAGGAATGCCCATGTGCTTTTCTATATGACCCATCTTCAATCCATTGTTGTCATCTACCACTACATCTAATCTATATTATCCTCTTTACTCTCATTTATATCCCAAAAACTCTATTAAGGAGGAACATTAGGTGCCAATAAATGTCCATTGCTTACATGTTCTATCTATAAATTCCTCCAGTATGCCCTACATATGGAACCCAATTTGCTACTTATGCCAAAAATTTAGTATCTGTGAGGGTGTGTCTCTTTTAAAACATTTCCCTCTCTATCTATGTGATTTTCTCTTGAATTGGATGTGGATTAAGCTCTCTATACCTAGTTGCTAAAATTTCCAGTGCTCACTTGAGCTCAAGTGTATCCCCTTTCCTAGTATTAAGTAGCTCCATAATGCACTCGACCCCTTAGACGTGGCATGATGGGTGTCAAAGATGTATTCTAGGCCCAATGATAAAAATAATTCCCCCTTGGTCAAAAACTGTCCATTGGAGGGACTCTTAAATGCTGAGTAGGCTGCAAATAATTAGGGTCTCTTCGACAAGAGGGTGCTAGAGTCCCTTTTCTCGACTCATTTTGTTGTTTGCATTGTGAGTGTGGGGAGACTCATTTTTAGATATGAACCTATCCTTGTCATAATTTCTCGAGATAACAAACAACACCATAACTGTATCAATGAAGAATTTAGAAATTTTCACAGAGGAGGATGGGGATAAATTGAACTTGTGTATCCTAATGTTGATACCTCCTATGGGTGACTTACCTGGGAGGTTTAATAATGATTGAAAATACTGCATCTGGAGAAGCAATTTCCTCCCTAAGCTTGTTTGAACCATGTGGAAACTCTTGAGAAGCCTACAATGAAGTCGAGTTATTTGACAGGTGAGGGAAATAACACAACTCTTCCTTCTTCCCTTGTGCACCCCCTTAAAAGAGATTCTTGAGTGAATAGAGACCCAATTTATAAACCAAATAGAGTGTTGAAGAGGTATGAGCGATATCCATTGTGATAATATAAATAAGAAGCACCGACCATGGGAGAGATGAGAGAACCCATTCCCCATGTTAATTCTGTATGACACATCTTTGATAAGTAAGCAGTGGTGAGAAAGATGTAAAACTATTCTGCAAATCAAAGTTTTGGAGCTGCTACTCACCAGTTGACATGTATTGAATGAAAAATTAATTAGTTGATTTTGTGTGACAGGTTCGTTGGCCGACCTAGTATCCACATTAGAGTTATTTACAAATTATTCTATATCTTTCACCATCTTTCTCATGTTGCAGAGGCAGAGAATATTTTCCATTTAGCTCACTATGTGGTGCAGCAAGAGGCTATCTCATGCACTCTATATGTGCATGCTTAAATAGTTATGGGAGCATCCTTCCATGTGGCCTAGTGGGATGGCAGCAGCCCTCCCTCAGGCCACCTCACATCTCGAGCATCCCATCTCGGGTGTCTAACTTTTATTTTATTTTTGGAGTTAAAATTACCAATTAAATGATGTTACAACCTTAACCATTGGTACCATTGAAAATAAAAATCATAAAGTTGACTATAAATCTAAACCTGGCAACACATAACTTTTGTTTAATTATTTATTATTTATGCTTTTAATAAGGAGCAGGATGGGCATTGCATAACCCTTAAGGAAATATTTTTAAAAGGTATGTGTGGGGACTAGGACCAATGACAAAACAATGAAGTTGAAATGCATGGTTTGTTCTGATATCGGCCAAAATTTTATAAGTGTCCAACATTAGAATTTTGGGAGACTTGCCTATTATCATTCAACACTTATGCAAAGGAATGTTGCCCTAAGATAATCATTTGGGGAACCTATTGAAGCGAATAAGGAATACTCCTGAATTCATTCCACAAAAGAGTAATTTCATATCCTTAGGAGTAAAAAATGAAGAAGTGGATAAATGTGTGAATCAAGCCTTCCAATTTCAGGAAGGGAATTTAGAAGTAAATGGTGACTCAAGGTAGCGACATCTACCATAACCCAAAATGCCAATTTATTTTCTAAGGAAGGAAGTTTGATTCATTTCTCTTGCTCAAGGTTTATTTCACGGATCAACTTATTGATGGGGGTCGAATTCATTATAAAAAGTGGGAAGGGGGCTCAACGAATGTTGTGGCGCCCCAATTAAGTTTGGTGCACGCATAAGGAATAATATCACAAATTCTACATAAGTGGGACACAAACCAAAGGTTGAAGTACAAACATGCCATCATACATCCACATTCGACAATGAATGCACTGGGAGGAGAGGCACTTATCAATAATTATTCCACAATGACGCTAGAATCATGTGGGATCTAGGAGATAGAGTGTGAACTTGAGCTAAAGTAGAATAATAGAATTCTTGGGGTTACCATTTCAATATGCTCTTTAGTGAAAAAAATTGGTAGAAATGTAGAAGAATATGGCGGAATTTATGGGGTTGAAACTTTCCCGACGCATCATCTTCCTCTCCTAAGACATTTAGCTTCTAGGTTGATTCCTATGTTTGTTTGGTTTTTGGGATATTTTGTATGCATGATTGTGATATTTTCTTAGTTAGTAGTGGGATCAATTTTTGGACATGGTGGGTTGGAGAAAATCCTTGGGATTGTGGTCTTCTACCACTTAGGTTGCATATGTCTACACTCCTAGCATGGAATAGGCCCGTGAAGGGTCATCGTAGATCAGTTTATGTTGTAGGAATAATTCTCTAGTTTATTTACATAACTTCATATTGATCCCAATGACTGGGAAATTTATGGAAATGGAGTGTGGCCTATGGATGGGCCTATTTAAATTCCGTTAGGTTGTAGGTTGGTTTATGGGCCTTCTTTGTGCCCCAAATTGGTAATTACGGAGTTTATTTGTGGGGCTCAAAACCTTGTTTGTGGTAAGCCATTGAACTATTGAGAGATCAAAAAATTGCTTTTGACTGGGACAAATGGAGATTGTGGGAGGAGAAGGAGCTCAGTAACTCTGGGATGGATGACTGTGAGAACCGAATATGACCTTAGGAGGCATGTGACTACATCAAACAAAAAATAGAGGTAATTGTGTGGTACGCTATGGACTATTGCTTCTTCTTCTAGACTAACCAAATTAAGATATGGCAAGGCAAAGAGTGATATTTTGGGGATAACAACTAAGAAATGAAAACTTGTTACAAATGCAAGGAATAGGTCACTCAATTGGTAGAGAAAATGGATGCCCTCCAACTCGATATAATGGTGATGAATATGAGATAAAATGAGCAGCTGGGAAATAGTGTGAATGTTCTAGAGGAGGTCCAAAGTTTGAAAGATAAGGCAGCCTGGAAAGTTGATGAGTTAGCGACACCTCGTAATCATATTGTGGACTTACAGGAAAAAAGTTCAACTTTTGTAAAGTAGCATAAGTGAATCCAATACTGGAAGTTGGAAGGACATAAAGAAGTGTCTAGACCTCAACAACCCACTGGCGGAGGATGGCGACGACTTCAAATGATACATGCAATGTTGCAATTTTTTTCTTTTATTAGGTAATTACTATCACATATATCCCTATAGGAATGTAATGAATTTTGTGGAAATCTATAGACCCTCCAATGTTTAGTATTCTATAACAAACATAGGAATAAGAGGAAGGATGAGTAACATACAATGTATTTCCTGAGTAAAGGTTGTGGTGAGACACAAATTTAATCAAATAAAAATACTCATCCTTATTAAAAAATTATATTAAAAAATTTGAGAAAAAATTGGAAATAATTTTTTTTAAGGGAAATATAAATTTAAAAAAATCACCTTTTTAACCTTAAAAAACTAAAAACCACTTCCTCCCTTTTTTTTGTCTTTCTTTTTTTACATTTTTAAATAAAGAGAAAAATCAATTTAAAAAGAAGAGAACAAAAAACATTAATTTACTAAAAAAAAAATTACCTATAAAAATTCAAAACTACGAAAACAAACAAAACAAATATATATATATATTATATATATATATATATATATATATATGCAAAAAACTAATAAAGATACTTCAATATTTTTTTCAAAAAAAATATTAATATGTTTAAAAAAAATTAAAAATTAAAAAGAAACTAAAATATAAATTTTAAACAATTCAAAAAAAAAAAAACAACAACAACAAAAACAAAAATTGTCCCTCTGTCCATGCAACTCACCTACAACAGCATTGTGTAGTGGCTACAGGGCAGCCATGTGTGCAAAGGGGTCACATAAATTTGATGGGCACTCCTACCGGTCAAGAATTTTTGTAATTACATGTGTATTTTTAAAATTTCCCTTCACATGCCATTTAATTTTTATTTTTACTCATCATTTAAATAGCATGTATTACATGCTTTTTTGTTATTTTTTGTGGTGAGTATAAAAACAACTTTTTAGTAGTATAAGTTTTGTGTTTTGTCTTCATAGTTTTTTTATTATGGCTTGATCATAAAATATATGTTTTTGCTTTATATTACTTTAAAAATATTAAACAGGTTATTTTTATCATAGAAAGTTATTTTTTTACTTTCTATTTAATTTCATGGTTTATGAGGAGTTCCCACCTTCTTTTCTTTTCCTTAAGTAAGAAAATTCTTCTACTTCCATTAGGAGGAGAAAAACATAATTTCACATAAGAAACTAATTATTTTAATTAATTAAATAGTAATAAAAAACTAAATTAAATTTGTGATTTAACTCTGATTATTGAATAATCATATTTATCTTACTATGATTTTAAAGCACACTTTCAATCTTACATAACCATTAATTTTTTGTGAATAAATGTAACTTACAAATAAACAAATTCAAATTAAAACTCATTTACTATAATTTACTGCGAGGTGAACGAGAGGGGGAGCTTGTTTGGAGTTGTACAAAAATATCGTGTGGAGCAATATAACTTCCAGTCAACACTTGCCTTAGGGGTTGATAAACCACTTAGTGACTACAAAGCCAAGGAAGCAAATAGTAAATACAAATATAAGTATCAACTATCAGTTTAGAGAAAATTATGATTAAGTTATGATTTAATACCTTTTAAAGTTTTTGCTATTTTTTTTTTTCTCGGTAAAAAGGTCTAAGTTCTATTATATTTACAGAAAGGAAAATTTACAGTCATGAAAACTTGCCAATCAGGGTCGGCGATTGCACCCCGGACTTCTGAGGATAGAGAGCTCCCTCGCAGGGGCAGCTTCAGCTAATACTTATTACATTTTCCAAAAATGACCTCTTCTTTTCAGAGAGGCTTAGCAGACATGCGCTCGAGCCACAGATACAAAATTGACACTCGACCTCCCACGCAGGGGCGTCTTACTGATGTAAACTGAGGATAATGGCTATCAGACAGCCATATCTGAACCAACAAGGACTTTGCCACATAGAGAGAAGACCGCAGATTTTTCAAAAAAGAACAAGACAGAGACAGAACTGAAAGCTGCCAGATTGCATTACTATTGAGCAAAATTGATTTACCCGATTTTGCATCAGTTCTGGGAAGGTGGTTGGGAAGCTGCCAGTTGTGCCTCCGCCTCCTCGCAGAGACTTTTTTCTTCCACAATGCGTGCCCATCCTTGCCCCTCTTCCCTTCCTTCCCATAGTGCCTTCCACGATTCCTCAGTGAAGCCAGGCGGAGCAGGCCCCATGGATGGCGAGGGATGATGCAGTGGTTCCTTCCCTTTGTCGTCAACTGCCAGCATTGGTTGCGCTGCTGATGCGTCCCCGGTCTCTTCTTCCCCCTCTAGCAATTTAGTAAATAGAATTGAGATGTGAGCATTGATGCCCACATTCTCCTCCGAGCTGCCCAGGGTGAAGATGACGGAGCCAAAGGCCGGGAGCCCCATCTCCCCCTCATTCGCTCGACCAACCTCCAAGAATTGACTGCCCTGTAATGGTGTTGCCTTTGCCCTCCGGTGGCAGTAGCAACAGCAGCAGTGATGATGCTGCTCCTCCGCCGGGCGTCGAGAGGAGGTTCCTCTACCTGACCCTCTCCTACACGACTGTCTCTCTCGACGTCTTGCCATTGTGCGTCGATCCAAGTTCTTTGCAGATTGAGAATTGAAGCCGCAGAGCCCAGAGGGGGAGTTCGACGTCTGACCAGCCTCCAAATCCCAGACCCCTGACGGATTATGCCTGCACACACCCACAGAATGCCATCCTCTGCCTGAATTGCAGAAGGTTTCCCCTGACCAGGCGGAGCCAAAATAACAGAATTTCCCCCCCCTCGAATTTCTCTGCCTCTGCAAAATTCCCTGCTCACTCTTGTTGCAAATTGACCACCCGCCATCTTGCTTATAAATGCACATTCTGAAACCTCAATTCGAGCTTGCCTTAATGGCTTCCTGCACCTTCTATCTGCCTCTGTACGCTGCATTGAATGCCTGTGTCTCGGTTCCTTCCTCTATATTCCTTGGCGTCTCATTACTCATCCACTGTCGATGGCACGAGTCATCACATGCAGGGCATGTGTCTCGTTCGCCTGAGACGTACCTCCACCCGCATCCGGGGAGAGCATAATTTACCTGGGAGCATGACAGGACCAAGAAACTCATGAAATAGAGCTGCAGAAAACCAAAAGAAGCCTGAGACAAGAGGAGTAGGTGTTAGTTAGCTTCTAAACCAGAAGACAGTGAAGATAAAACAAGGAGGGACAAATTACCTGAAGCTATAGTTGAGTGAGTCATTGTGCTGAAACCTGTGCACACAACAACCAAAATTTAAAACAACTTTAGCACTATAATAGTAGCAAAGAACATTGTCAACAGTGGGCAAGAACAACCGATGGCCCGAGAGACTAGGCATTGAGTCCAAGAAACAGCAGAACAAAACAATAACTCACTGTGCAGAAGAATACGAGTGGACAAACCTCCAGAGCCAAGACAATTTCATGCAATAAGGAAAATTCGTTGCCAATATCACAAGCAAGTCTGGGAGACCATTATTCATTCGCAGCCACACCCAACAATAGAGTTTGCCATAAGAACTGGGACGAGGCAGAGCATTTCGACAGGAACCCTCGTAGAGCTCCCACAGTGGAGCAAAAACCGAACAATGACCAGAAGGCCCAAAGGTTTTGCGTAAAATACCAAGTGGGAAAATAAAAATTGAGGCCAGGGTGCAAGGCAGGTTCGCATTTACGAGCCACATTTAATGATTGACAATTCCAATAAAAATATCCAACATTCATATTTGTAATCAACAGCTAAGTCCGCCAACATAATTAACACTAGATAGCTTGACATCAAAGGTTACGTTGGAGCGTGGGCTGGGTCCCATCACTAACCTTCCAATATTTCCTCCAGTTGTTGGAGTTTAACTAAAAACGACTTGAGATAACTGACTTGATTTCTACAAATTAGCAATCAAACATTCTTAACTAAACTCTAACTCCTCCAAATCGAATTTACTGAGTAAAATAGGTGACACAAGCCATGTCACACAAATTAACTACATCCAAGTTGTCTGCTAATGTGGAAATTCGACTTTTCTCAATTTAATCAAGGAAAAATCAAATTGATAATTTCTTATTTTTCAACACATTTTTGGGACTCAATCAAACATAGTGGATCATGACTAAATCAAAATGATGTTGAGATCAAATCAATTGATCAATTGAGACCTAATCAAACTATGATCAACACTACATTCAATATGTTCCACTTCATCTTTGATGACTAAATTACTAATTAAGTAGACCAAATCAAATGATTAACCATGACCACTTCAACACATTAATATATTCCAAAATTGGTGAATTACCAAAGTATCAAATTCTAGTATCAAACACAAATAATCCGGTAACTGAAGTAATTCTGGTAGAAAACGAAGGCAGTCTGGTATTTGAAGTCTAATAGAAATGTGTGTTTTTATTCCTGTATCACGTCATTACACCTCTGCGGACCATATTTAGCACAAGAAAACCGATCATTCACTATGCACAAGCTCATCAATCTATTGAAATCATTGCCCAACTAGCTGAATCTATGTTTGATATCAATACCAACACCATGCTACCAACACTCTGCTTCTGGGTTGGAAAAACCAATAAGTGGCTCCATAAAGATATCATATGATATCAATGAAAGAAACTTGAAAAGTTCATGCTCAAAATGAATAGAATAGCTTGAAAGGGAAGAAAATCATAGAAAATCCAACCAATAGAAGGTGTTTGACTACGTTATATTTTCATCATTGGCTTTATTTTGGTGGTACAAACATTCGAAGATTATCAATGGGTATGCCCTACAACTTTTATTGGTTAGCTTGGTGATGGTGAGTTTGTATACTGATAAGATGAAAGAATTAGTAGTATTTTGTATGATTGTCGATTGATGAGATGAAAAACATGGGTACTATGTTGTATGTTTTAGAGATAAATTTAGATTTATTTTAGTTTTAGGTTTACTAAGTATTTAGCTCAATCAAATCTTTTGATATGTAAATTTTTGTGTAAAATTTGAGGAAATGTTTGCACTTTGTGAAAATTTATCCCTCTCAGTGCTTGATAAAACTAAAGTTGAGATAGGTCTAGGCTAGTTCAAGTCATGGATGCTTAGGTCAAAATTTTAGATGATCATATATATAGAAGATGAAATTAATTATGTGAACGTCAAGAAGTGTTGTTTCTCTACAACCTAGTATGGAGGAAATGTTATAGTGAAGCGTTAAACTAATGATGTATTAAAAAAAAAAAAAAAAGTGAAAAATAATACATAATACATAATACATAATACATAATTTTGGGTCAATAATAATAATAATAGTAAGTGTTATATTGCGACCTTGTTTTTAAAATAAATTTAATAAAGATGATTCATATCTTAAACAATGTTTTTAAGAATCTCATGTTTGAATTTAGTTAATAACCATATAAAGACTAGTAATTGCCATAAACACTTTTTCATAAATATATATATAAAATAAAAAATACAAAAAATTATATTATGCATGTATATGTTTCTATATATAAAATAAAATAAATTTGTTCATACTTATAGAAATTAAATATGAATATAAATAAAATTCTCTCTCTCTCTCTCTCTCTCTCTTTCTCTCTCTCTATATATATATATATATATGCCTATCACATTAAAAATTGAATAAATAAGTCATAAAACATATCAAAGAAATTTGTTATGTGTAGCTATATGTATTATGAGACTTCAATAAAACCAACCTAAATTCATCTTAACTCTAACCTACCAAGCACCGAGAGGGATCAAATCTCTTTTTACTCTAAAAGTGGTTTTCATGTCAAAGATTTTATCCTTCTTGACTCTTGGTAGATCCATAATTAAAATTTTATCCCTCTTGAGGTTATTAATATTTCAAAATCAAATAACTATATAGATATTAACTCGTATTAAGAAAATAATTGTTAAATTAAAAATAAAAATCTCAATAATTTAAAATTAACTTTTTTTTTTTTAATATAGATACTAAACTTTGGATATAACATAAATTTAAAAAGCTAAACTTATCTTAGGATAAAAAGACATAAATTAAATTAAAAAAAATAAAAAATAAAAAAAAAATATAAAATACTATATCAAAGAAATTAAATTTTAAAAGACAAACTTTATCTTATAACTCCCCATTAAAATTTGAAAATAAAATTGTCCCTCTTGTAACTTGTTCCATAGCATCATAGTAATAATAGATTATTTAGTTTATATTAAATCAAGTTTTATTAGCTAATAATAAATAACAATAAAAAGACCAGGCATAGACTAAGAGATTATTTAGTTTATATTAAATCATGTTAGATTATCTAATAATAAATACCAATAAAAAGGCCAAGAAAAGAGTTTAAATGAAATAATTTTATTATTGGACTTTAAATTGCTTAGGAGTGGTAAAGAACCATTCGTGGAATCAATTATTGATACGTGCATGGGAAGGGATAAGGTAAGAAAATAATGGATTTCCAGAGCTCTGTTTCCACCCAAGTAAGACACGAATGATATTATCACATCATGCTTTTCCAAACCATATATCATTTCCATGACAAATAATAGCCAAATTATATAACTTATATATATTTCCAATAACTAATGTCAATAGTAATGATAAAAAATAAAAGCATAAATTTTAAGAGAGACACCTTATTGTTCCCATCACCTTAATAAAGAGATTGTTTATGTTATATTAGATTAAATTTGTTAGAGAGAGAGTTCACATCACCTTAATAAAGAGATTGTGTGTTGGGGGGCCGCGGCGCGCAAACATGGAGTTTAACAGAAACAAATTTATTTTTTGACCTTTAAGTGTTTACATGTGATTGAAAATTACCAATCAAATTCATACATGATACCAAGTAAAATGGGTATAAATCGTATAGAACTCATTTTGGGTGGAGATAGAGCAGAGATAAATAACATTGAAAACCCCAACAAAATGTTTCTCTTTAAATAAATGAAAATTCATTGGAATTTTATATTTTAAATAGGTGCAAGCACGCACCTCGATCACGCACCTCGAGCACGCACCTCGATCGAGGTTATGGTTGATTGTGTTCCCATTTTCCTAGCTTTATTGGCGGTCTTGGCCCAGAATGTCCTCTAGGGCTTTGATTCTGTCATTCCTAGACTATAGTGGCCATAATGTTTCCAGCGGACCATGTTGTTGGTTGCAAACCCAATTGGCCAAGAAGCCAAACACTTTATTCGCTTCCCTTCTTACATGTCGGACCATTATATAGTTAAACTTGTGAATAAGCTCCCTTATTTATTGTATAAGGCGATTTGTCCTCCAAATTTTGAACCAATTTGTCCCATGATGTGCCATTATTGAGTTTCCTCATGGTGTTTGTGACCAGACTAGAATCGCCTTCCTCCACCACATTTCGATAACCCATTCTTATAGCTATTTGGAGTCCCTACACAGTTGCTGCGAATTTGCCTTGTTGTTGTTTTCTATCCCACAGGAGTCTGCATAAATGAGCCGCGTGTTCACTTGGGTATCTCGAAATATGCCACCGAGCCCTTCTATTCCCAAGTTCCTTTTTGAGGCCCCATCAAAATTAAGTTTTATGAACCCTCACTGGGGGTAGTGAACTGCGTCGGGGAGTCTATATTTGTCCTATCTGTTTTCCAGGCATTTGGGGCTACCATTTCTATTGTTAGGTTAAGTTTTCGAAGAATTCTTGCTTCTTGGGGGGACTTGCCAATCTTCAAGGCTCCATTGATTCGCTAGTATAGTTTCCCTGATGTTTCTAATAATTCCTTCCCATACCTATTCCTAGGTTGAGATTTTATTTTTGAAAAATCTACAGTTTCTTTCTTTCCATATGGCCCAAAGGTTTAAGCCCAAGGACAAACCCCAAGCTCAGTTCAGTACTGCACTTGAGATGATATTGTTGCGCCATAAAAGGATTCTTTCCTTTATGTTGTGGCAGTCCCGATCCATCCTTCCAAAGACTCCTTGCAGTTGTCCCCATTTCTGTTCCACAAATGGGCATGAGTTCAGCATATGCTCCATATCCTCTCTGTTATGTTAGCACATCCAACATAAGGACGATCCCTGAATTCCTTTCTTCTATTGTTTGGTCCTAGTTAAGGATCCTCCCTTTACATACCAGCCATAGGAAATGGGCTACCTTTGGCCACCATCCTCCCTTCTATATTTTTTTCTAGAGAAGTTTGTTTCCATCATTGCCTTGTTCTTCTTTTAATTCATACGCTTCTTTGTTGGTTAAGGTTCCTTTTGTTGAATGGCCCCATCTCAGAATATTCAGGTCATTCTTAATCGTGATTTTTCTTGATCTCATTTCTTTTTTCGAATTCTGCCCATTGCTCTATGTCTATACCCTAGCCCCAATCTTCCTTCTTCTTCCATCTTCTCTAGTTTCCTGTCCCTTGCTCTTCTTTCCAGAATTGTTCTACATACTAGATGTTGTTATCGTTGGTAAATCGGTATATGTCTTGGAGGTCTTGCCTATCTATAAGTCTTTATCCTTGCTGCCATGAGTCCTGCCAAAATCTTGATGTTCTGCCATTTCGGATTTCCGAGAAAGCATGTTGGGTAATGAGGTCTTGGTTTTGGCTTGCCAAGTTCCATATTGTCGAACCCTTGGGTGGGTCTTTATATGGAAAATTTCTTTAGTTCTCTCCGGCATGTTATACTTTCTTGTCCATATTTGTTTCCATAGGTCCCTTCCTCCCCCAGCCATCTCCACCATAATTTAGCTCCCATTACTTGCTTTAAAGTGTAAGGACCCCTGAAGCCTAGCCCCCCTTCCATCTTTTTTTATTGCCAATCCCTGCCAAGATATGAGGGCCCATTTCCTTTTTTGTTGAGCCCCCTCCCCATAGGAACTTTTTAAAGATATCAACCATTTTGGTGTAGGCCTCCTTAGGGGTTGCTATGCCTAACAATTGGTAAACTGGTATTGACTGCAATACTGCCTTGAGGAGGATTGTTTTGTCGGCTAGGTTGAGGAATCAAAAGGCCCAACTTCCCAGCCTTCCTTGTAGCTTCTGGAGGATCTGCTGCTATCCTGCCATTTTTAGGAATTTTTTTGATAGAGGGATGTCTAGATATTTGGTGGGGAGGTTACCTATACTGAATCCTAGTATCTTTGAGTGAGAATATTTTGTTGTTCTAGTGGTGTTGGATCATGGCCTTACGGAAGAGCTGGGCATTCCTCTCCCCTTCTCTTAACCAATTAACCCTCGATTTTTGTTTCCATAGAATCTCTTCTTGCTTTCGATTTTCCTCTGACTGACTTATTAGTTGACCCTCCTCTGTTGCTAACTCTTCTGATCTCCCTTCCTGTATTATTTTTTGTTGCACTTCCATCATCTTTTGATTTAATTGTTGTTGATCCTTCATGATGTGTTTGAAGTCTTCTTTTTTCCATTTCCTTATCTTATTTTTAATTTCTTTGAGTTTTAGTTGGAACATGTGCATACAGTTCCTCCCTTGTTGGTTGCTCTGCGTCAACCAAGTCTCGATTTTTTTAATGAGGGCCAAGTCTCTGAGCCAAAAGGCTTAAAACTAAAGGGTCAATTTTCTGGGCTTGCTTTCCAATCCACTTCTAGCCGAATCGGCCAGTGGTCTGAGCCCATTCCAGGGAGAATCGATTCTTCTATGAATATATCTCTACTAATTACCTTCTCTGAGATTAGGAATCTATCCAATTTGGAAGCAATTTGGTGATTCCCTCCTCTTTTGTTATTCCAAGTGTGCACCCAATTGATGGTTGGGATGTCTGCTAAGCGCTGCTATGCTATAGTGTCCCCGAATAGCTCCATGTCTATGTCTATTCTCCTCATGCCTCCCCTTTTTTCTGCCAGTGATGTGATCATGTTGAAGTCACCTCCCACCACCCACAAGTCCTCCAGGTATATGCTTCTCATTTTTACTAGGTTATGTAGAAAAGCCCTTTTCTCTCTTTGGATATGGGATCCATATACTCCTGTGAGTAACACCCAATCTTTCGATCCAATGACTCTGAACCGTCTTGAGAGGATTGTCGGGATGTTGACCCAATCTTCAAACCATATTTCTCCTGGGTTCCAGATGATTGCTAACCCTCTTGCACTGGCATTAACATCATGTTCGATAACCTGGTACTGGTGTTTGAAATTTTCCAGAATCTCTTTCATTTTACTTTTTCTTATTTTCATTTCCTGTATACTAGGTCTATGTTTTTTCAGCCTCTCTTTAAGGTATCTTTGCTTGCCTCTACTATGAGGCCTCTTATATTCCATGTTGTAATAATCATTTCAACAATTTTGGGGGTTGTTAAAAGACCTTTGATAATGGCACCACTCTCCTGGAGTTTACTAATAGTTCCACCACCATCTATATGGATTCATTCATTGGTCTCCTACCTCTTTTCTTTCCCCCTTTTCCTAGGGTTCATGATTCATGCCCTTGTCCTCCATGGGATCCTAAGTGCTCTAGCTGGGCTATAATCGTCGATCCCTGTTTTATCTTGTATTGCTGAAAGGTTTCTTTATAGAGTTGTTTTGATCCTTTGGAATGAAGCGTTCGTCTAGATGTTTCCACTCATGTAGCAAGCATTTCATCACTTGCTCTTCCATGCTGAGGTCTTCTTTCTGGGAGTCGATTTCCATTGGGTTTTGCTCCACCATTTGCATGGTATTCTCCTCTCTTTGGTTTTCTGTTAATTCTTGTCTCTTTTGCTTATTGCCCTTGGTCTCCTTCATCTATATGCCTTCCATCTCCTTAGTGTGCTCCCCACTCATCTCCCCCATCTCACCCGTCTAAAGGGTAGCGAATTTGTTATGGTTTCATTACTCTTTCTCATTTTGGTTTGCCTTCTAGTTCACAGCTGGTTTATGATTTCTTTTCTTTCTATGCACTTCTTGGAATCCGTTCCCATCCTCTCTTCCCGTTGCCTCTCGTGCCTTCTTCTCATGCGACTGATTTTTTGGGTTGTTTAGCGGGCAAGCCCAATACAGGTAGTCGTATTCATGGTATCCCCTGCATCTGAATGAGATATGCTTGTAGTCAAGGGTTTGTTTCCAGATCTCATCACAGTATTCTAGCTCTATGTAGTCTGGTAGTGGCTCAGTGATATTCATGTAAACACAGATTCTTGTATAGGATGTGTACCTACCTTTTCTTGTCAAGTCTGCCACTTTGACAAAGGTATTGATTGAGTTGCCTATTCCTTCCAGTGTTTCAAGGTCCCAGAAGTCCATTGGTAGGCCAAAGAGTCGAACCCAGATGGGTGCTGCCAACAACTTCTCTTGGTCCAAGTTGGAGCACTCCTCCCAGTGTCTCATAAACATGCCAACATTGTTGAAGAAATAAGGCCCATCTTCAAAAACCTTCTCCTTGTCTTCTAGGTTGGAAAATATTACCGAAAAGAACCCTTCCCTCCAGCTTGAGGTCAATATGCCCCTTTGGTTTCTATCATTGTTGGATCCATTTGATCAGTTCCTTCTCGGTTGGTCATGCCCCAATAAACTTGCAGATCAGAGCATGGTCCTTCATATATCTTCTGTATTCCTCCAATTTGTTATTAGGTATTATGAATCAGAGTTTATTGGTTTCTCTAGGTAGGTATTTTTCTCCCAACCTGACTTGCCATTTAGCTCCCAATACCGGTAGACCTTTCCTATGATTTCTATTGCCTTTGGCTGTGCCATGAAGACTCGTCTCCCCTACTGTGAAGTTTCGGTAGGAGGGGATCTCTCCCCCTACCATACCACTCATTTCCACTGTCAGTCGGATCCATTGTCATTTTTCCCCTATCGTGTTGCAGGTTTTTCAAGTGCAATCCATGATCCCTAACTGTAGTCACTCCCACTCTTTCGCTCTGCTGTCATCACAATAAAAAAAATTCTCTCCAAATTTATCATTAAATTTGAGTTTATAAACAAAAAAAATAATTAATTAAACTATATAATATAAAATTCGTAAATTCATTGATTTATGTAAAATTTACCCTTTGTTAAATAAAAAATTTAAAGTACAAAGAAACTAACATAGGAATTTAATTGGATATAAAAATTATCATATCAAACATCTCGCATTAGTCTTCCATTAAAAACAAAAAAAATAATTGTATAGGAGTAACAGCTAGCTATGGGGATATGTATTTTTAATTCACGAAAGGAGACTTTTATGTCATGTTCCTGTGTATCGAAACACATTTTTTGGCATTTCTGTTTTATCTTCATAGTTTCCTTTAAAATGAAGCTCAAATGGTAATATTTAAAAAAAAAAAATTAATAATAATCTTTGAGAGGTTCTTGTCTGACTTGCTGTCCTGTCCCCCTGACAGAGTCCCTTGTTCTTTCTGGCAATTCCTATTTCCACCTCCATAGCAAAGTTAATGCTATGGAGGTACCTCTGTCAGAGCCTGGCAACAACAGGGAATTTACCTTTCCAGCTGCCCAGCGAATTCCTCCCGGCGACCCTGCCCGCCGCCACCTTGCAGTTCCGGTCACATCGCAAATGAAGTATGGCGCCGATGAATGGTCTGTGGCAGATCCGCCGAATCCATAGCGCGTGGCCTCCGTTCAGACCAGGATTAATGCCGGATGGGAGAGCTCACCAACCTCCTCCGGCCTTCAATTATCTGCAGAGAGAATAGTATGGCCAGTTCAATTCGGCGAACAGGAGAATCTGCAATTCAATTCGGCGAACGGAGGCCACGGACCTGGAGCACCTGGCCACTGGTTATCGAGAGCAGTGGTTTGCAAGGTTAGCAATGCTCAAATCTTGACTGTAGTTTGAACAATGCATTTATAAACTACACATATATTTTGTATTCGACCTCAATCTCTAGAGAACAAGCTTTGAACCCGATCGTTGGAGAATCCGCTGATCATGACGGACCATTCATCAGTTGCGGGTCTGACCTGCGTATCAATCTTTAAAACCACAAATTAATTCTCTACCATTCAAATACCAAGGATTTTTCATAGTTTTCCATTATGATTGCAATAATACCCAGGATTTTTCATAGTTTTCCATTATGATTGCAATAATACCAAGGAATTTTCATAGTTTTCCATTAATAGGAATTTCCCTTTTCCTTTTGCGTTTCACTGAAACTTGAGATAAAGACCTGACTGATTCGAAATTAAATTAATTTAATATGTTGAAGCTGCTAATTTAATATGTGCACGCGAATCCGATACCATAATCAATTTACTAAATCGCTTGATTTTTAACATATGATATGAAATATCAGATCCATATTTTCAGAAAATGCCTCTCATTTATATATATATATTGAAGCAGGAGTTTAATTAGCTATTTTTTTGGTAAATGTTTTGATTATTTTTATTTACAATTTAATTAAACTTTTGAAAAATCTTAAATTTAAGTTGCTTGCTATTCAAGTTTCAGGTATCGAAAAAATTAAATATATTTTATTATATATACAATTTAAGTTAGTAAATATTTAATCTCACCAAAATTAAATTACTAAAATGGAGGCATAGGAAAAACTAAACAATAGTCTGGTTTGATGACAACTATTCAAAATACATTACGTACTGTTTTGGACAACAAGTGGTATACGTTTTTATTTCTGTGAGAGAAAAAAGTTTTAGCACGTAATAAAAAAGTTCTAAGGTTTTTCATTACTAAATACTAAATGGTATAGTTATCCATATCAATTTTGTTAGACATATTTGGAGTTTGACATGAAATATAATAATGTCATGTCTGTGGGTTTTATATGATTCCTCATGGTTTTCCTTATGACTCCCTACAGGGAAACACAGCAGAAAAGCCATCTATGTACCTTTTATTTATAGTAATTAGGTTATAATTATATCATGAATGTTGTCGATAATATGATATTATTTGGAGTTTGGCGTAAAATATGGGTAACCCTTGCTGCTTTGCTTTGGGTTCTATGCTTTGTTATATACCCATTAACAAAAAATATATGATTCCTCATGATATGATTTTGCTTATATAATTATGATTTCATTCTTATTTTAAGACGGTTGGGAATCCACTGAGAATTCATGGTTTTCCTTCCCATTCCATTTAGGGAAAGACACAAGAGAGAAGCCATCTATCGATCTCTTATTTATAGTTATTGGACTATAATTAAAGTGATATCATATATGCTGTCGAGAATATGATATTATTTGAAGTTTTGACCTAAAATACAGGTAATCATTGCTGCTTTAGGTTTTATACTTAGTGATATTACCCATTTAAAACCATTATAGGAGTTATCATGGTTTTCCATATGGTTTTGTTTATATTATTATGATGCCTCCTTATTTTAAGGTTTGGGAACTCAAAATAAATTTTAAGGTAGATCAACAGTAAACAATTGAAGCTCCCCTTCGTGCGGACCCAATCAACATTTCCTACATTATAGTAGAAAAGAAATGCCTCCAAAACATCAATATAACTTTGATAAACATTTGCAGGAAATGGATGGGCCTAGTAAAGATATCTTCCCAAAGTAATACCGAAATCATCAACGAGGAAAGGAATTCAAAGGAATTACCCAAACACATCAATTAATACCAGAGATTTGATCTGACATTTATAAGGAATTTCAAATACATCATCCCTCTTTACTCAAGAATGAGCAATCTCTAGTTTTATATTCAGCTGACCATATGTTCTACTCTAGGCAGAATGCAGAACACAGCTAAATCATGCAGAAATTATTTTTGCTTTGCCTTTTAACTTTAGATGATCTCCTTTCAATAGAGAGCTATAATGATCATACATACTAATAAAACTGAACCCAACGAGATGCAAACAATAGCTGGTGTTGAGACGGAAGCTGTCCATTTTCAAAATCAACTCAATACTCTTAAAAATATAATTTCACAGGAAATTTAATCACAAAACAGAACTAATCCATGGAATCTAAAATTTATTTCTGTTTTCACCTTTCGATTGTCTGGAGTATATCCCACAAAGATCTAAACATGTTATTATTATAGTGAATTTTGGATTTGGGTAAAAATCTCAAAAATTTTATTTTTGTAAATACAGTGTTTGAATTACCAAAAGTATTTTAAAATAGATTTAACCCCTCAAAAGTATTTTACCTTTACCTAAGAACAAAACACACCCAAAAAAAAAGCATTTCTATCTGCTTAGCATTATACACAGAATTAATAACTCGATAGACTCATAAATAAGTCTAGACCCAAATAGACTATACAATAAGGACCTCGTTGCATTAAAAGAATACATCAGTGAGATCCGATAGCATTAAAATTTTCAAGTTCTTTGAGGTTAGTTTACGGGTTAGTGTAAACTAAGAAAAGGTACAAATTCATTAAGAAAAAAAAAAAAATCGATGCATTTTAGTTTTAGATAAATAAAAATGGTGAAAGTTAAAAATAGTTTGATTTATTTGTATTACATAAACAATAATGTGCTCAGAATTTAAGTGCCAACAGACCAACCACCGTATATTTAGCTTATATCTATTCACTTTGTTAACTGGAAAAATATATATTTATGTGTTGACATTATTTAACTCTTTTCATTATTTATGTGTTGAGTTTTTATCATCTACATAAAATGTTGAGTTGCAACAAATAGATATGTTTTTTGTCCAGTAACGTATTATATATAGCTTTTTGATATATTATGGCTTTTTAAATATATCAAGGATTTAAGAACATTTTATTCTATTCCAGTTTTCAAAATTTTAGTGTTTAAAATGTATTTTAGTGTTTATTCTATTATTATGTTGTTCTTTTTAGATTATGGTATATGGAGAGTATTAGCATCTTTACTCTCCTCGTTATGTTTGCAGGGAAAAAATATGTCCTGTAAAAAAATGGCATCCTATTTTGCCTTTGTTGAAGAATCCATAGAGCCCTCCCACACGGAGTGTGCGGGTTACGAGTAGTATGTGCATCTCCCCGAGCTCAGTGCCATGTGGAAATTCAAGGAATGGCCTGGTTGGTCTAGAGAGGGGTTGGTAAAGGCTGCCTTACAGTCATTGGAGATTAATTTTCAGTTTGTTTCGTCTATCCTCTGTGACACAAGGACTTACATTGACAAAGAGGAATGGAAGAGAAGGCTTGAATCCTTAATTAGTTCCCAGATTGAGTTGATTTCAATGATTTGTGAAAATGACAAGCAGGTTCCCACTCTTCAGTTGTCAGTAAGTAGTGGTGTTCTCTCATGGAAAGTTTTCCATGAGGTATGGCAGAGACCTGGTGCTTTACCTGTGGTTAGCAGAACAAGTGAAGAGAGCTTACTTCCTCGTTTGGGTACATGGAAAAGCGCTGAAGCTATGGTTTCTAGAATATGGCTTGCCATTGAAGGCCATATGCAGAGGACTCCCTTCACTTTAGGTCTGGGGGAACCAAATATGTCAGGTAAGCCTCTTCTTGAATATGATAGAATCTGCAAGCCAAGATATTTGCACTCTTTAAAACAACATAAACAGTTCCATAATCTAGAAGATGCCAAACTTTGCAATGTCCTCCAGATCTTTGAGGCGTGGGTATTTGTAGGCCAAGAATTGTTGCAGAGAGTATATGAAAGAATAGACTCTGGGGATTTCGTAGGAGCATCCACAGACTGTTGGATGGTTGAAAGGATGTGGAACATGCTCACAGAAATTGTGAATTTGCTTCTAGTGATGGACCCAGATGATTTCCTTTGCCTTAAACACCAGTTGGCAATTAGCAGCACTAGTATGCTTGCAGGTGCATATTGCCTTCGGTCTGCCCCCCTTAGAGACCTTACAAATGCATGCAAGGAACTAAGGCATCTGGTGCCCAAAGTCATCGGTGTTGAGGCTGATCCAAAGGGTGGACCAAGGCTCCAGGAGGCACTTATGCATTTGTTTCATTCACATGGACTGCGCTCACATAACACTTCAGGTGCTTACAATGTTGCAACAATACATGTTCTGTTGGCCTTCCAGGCAATAGAAGCCGCGGTGAAAAGGTTTTTCTTCTCATATCAGCAGCTGGTAGTAACAACCATGGGTAGCACTGAAATGAAGGGTCCATCATATCTAGGTGCTTGTGATGCCCAACGTCATATATATTTTGAACCACCTTATTTCCCCAGTGTGGATGGTGCAAAGACATTTTTGGGTTACTATTGGCACTAAAAGTTACAACTATGGTGGATGGTACACTGGAAGATCTACAGACAAATCAAGTGAAATGTACAAGAGAAAGAATAGTGCCTTCAATTTTTCAATGTATTACCCCAAATACATACATACACTTTTTACATTGACAGTTTTGAGTACTATACATAGAATTATATTGGATATAGGATTAGACTCATTTTTGTTCATCCCCATCAGTAGGACCAATCAATAGAACAGTGGTAGAAATTTGGGATTTTTTATTTTTTATTTTCCCTCTCCAACGTGGATAGGATACTAAGGATTCATAGTGTGCAATTCCTCCTTCGTTAAATAGTGTAAAAGATTGTCCAAAATTAAAAAGGTAATTATTAAAATTATTAAATTTTACGAGTTGTTTCTTTTTTTAATTTTTTAATTCTTTACCTAAATTTTATGATGAGTTTAATGATATTTATATAATTCATTATAAATTTTAACATGAAATGTAGTTTAATGCTGTTATTTTTATATATTTTTTTAAGATTTTTTTATTCAGTGTGTGAAACTGAGATAATTATAATTTTAATTTGTTAAGTTTATTTAATGGAATGCATCATAATTTTTTTGATGCAATTTTTTTTTTTTTTTAATCAGATTTTTTGTTTTTTAAGATTTTTTAATTCACTGTGTGAAATTGAGATAATTATAATTTTAGATTATTGAATTTATTTAATGGAATGTATCATAAAAAATTTAATGTATTAAATCTATATCATATTCAAGCTACATTCCTACAATAAATATCCACTCATTTCCAAAGTTTTGAGAAAAAATATTAGATAATGCAGTTCAGATTGACTAATAACATATAATTAGTATAGTTTTTTATCTCTACATTTATTTTACAAAGTACTCTGATACTTCTTCATACTCTACTTTAATTTTCTTGCACATGGCCTTGTGTTATTGCTTAAGATGTCATTTAATTTAACTGAATTTATGGTAAAGGTATAAATTTTGCCTTTAGTTTTAATTTTGAGTGATTTTGATTTGATTGCCTTAGATTTGTTAAATTTGATTTTTGATAAATAGTTTTACATGCTTGATTAATATAGGAAAAATACAAAAAATCTTACAAAGTTTGCTTTGGTAGCATTTGTAGTCTTTTGAAGAAAAAGGAAATTTCGTGAATAATTAGTGGTCATGAGTTGCATGTTTTGAAAAGATAAAGAAAATTGTTTCTTTGATTGTCTTTGTTAAGAAAGTTGTTTTCTATAAAATTTGCATTCTTCCAACTCTCTTAGCTAGGAGATTCATTGAAAAAGAAAAGTAGTGTAAATCATCTTAGGTGCATATTTGTAGTGGTTGAGAGTCGAGTCTACACACCACTAGTTTCATCTCCACTACCTTTTGTCTTAAGAAAGCCATAAAATTAACGCTTAAAGTAAAATCAACTTAGTAACATTTTATTTACTAGGGCTCTGAAACACCAATATAGATCAGGCTAGTGTCTTGGAGTAGGAGAGTAATAAACTCTCCAAGACAACAAAACCAAACAAGTAGCTTATCTTGTGATAGATTAAATCCAGCTGTTTCATTTATACTCTGGGAAAGCTCCTCTTAAAGGAGAAGCACAAGCTCATGTCCGAAAAAGTGAGGGGATCAATCCTCCCTCGTTGGGAATAACGCCAGACATGCACGTATTACAAATGGTAAAACTCAGATTAACCATTGTCGAGGAGCCAGGGGTCACTTGTCGGTAAACCTTGGATTATTGTCAAGGAGTCGGCAAGGGGATTGAGCTTGATACTCTGCCCTTGCGTGTTGTCGGAGTGTAGACTGTTCCCCCAGGTATACTTGTTGTTGTTGGTAACCTTAGTGACCATAATCTTTAGGATTCTACCGAGGTGACGGTGGAGGGAAGATCCCATTGTACTTGGAGCAGACGTCGGCTAGACTCACTTGGATTTTCCGGGGGGTTCACTTCACTCGAGACGGTTAAAGTGGAGGAACTTGTGCCTGTCTATTCATTAAGCAGGTTGCCGGGGTAACTGTTCCACCCGCCACTTCTGTACTGAATCTGGCGATGTTGGGTTTCATCTCGAACTAGTGCTTTCGGTCCGGAAGGCTACTGTTTGTGCTTGGTTTGATGCCCTAGATTCTTTAGGCGTGTGCTTCAAATTTATTTGGTTCTTTAGAGACTTTAGGCAGTTTGCTTTGAGATTTTACTTTGTTTGCATGTGCAGTAGTTAAAAGTATTTAACTGTGGCGGAATTACCGAGACAGTCCCGTAGACTTCGGGGCCAGTCTCCTGAGATTGTTTCCGTGGCTGAATTGTTGAGGACATCCCGTAGAATTCGGGGTGAGGACACAAATTGCGTCTAGGGGGCAACCTCAAGGACAGTATATACCTGTGGTACAATACATTCCTCAAGGTCAACCCCAGCCTCAATATGTACCCCAAGGTCAACCCCAGTATCAGAGCCTTGTTTTGTTCATTTGTTATTAACCTTGGAATTCCCTAGCATTGGTAATCTTCAAGCTTATTACTCTCGATATTGGGGGTTTGTTGGGGACAGGTTTTATGTCTCTCCCTTTCATCCCTATTTGAAGGGACCCATTAACGCACCATCTTATGTGTCAGTGTTAGGCAGTTCCCTTTGACCAATTCCAGCACTCATCACAAGTCGCCCCTCGACAATAACATGGTGACCCCACCTCCAGAAAGAATTCATATGTCATGCATGGGTTAGTCTAAATTTGTCAGAGATATTTAAGCTTATTAATGACCCAATTTCTTATGATCTTAGTTATCGTACAATGTCATCTAAGATCCCCTGAATATTACTTAATCCCAAAGTGGTTTACATGAAAAGTATAAAATATTTACTAAAAAATGAGACTTCCATGCTTAGTACGCTATGCATTGATCAAGACCATATTATTTACTCAAGCTAAATTATTTTCAATGCAATTTGTATAGGTATTTTAAGAATGAATAAGTGGGGGAGGATTAACGAGTTGGAAGTTGAAGACCCGGAAGATATGATACAATTTTTAGCAGAAGACTTAACATGGACAGAGATTGAGGGGGACCAAGTTGCAGTTATTCCATATTGTCGACTTGATGATTTCATAAGTGGAGAGGAATCAAATGAAAGTGCACCCACCCAATTTCTTCCTAAGAATCACCGAAGTAAAAAAATAGAGGATATCAAAGTCACCAATTACTCAACATTCTTGGAGTACATTATGTGAGTCTCTATATGCTTTTTCAAGATATGTGTAATTTTTTCAATATGCATAAATATTATATCTA
>APFE031637359.1:13702-28694 GCA_000404065.3 Pinus taeda
TCAAGGGATTCCTAGGCCTTTGGGAATGAACCTTGAGACCACCTCTGCCCTGGATTCTAAAATACATCTGAAAATTCCAAAGCTCAAAATTTATATTAACATCCCAATAAGCCATGGCATCTTGAAAAAGGCAAGGCCAGGATGAAAACCACTGCCATAACCCGACAAAACCATGCCACCAACAACAAGAGAACCATACACCAACATGCAAATCCATGCATGTCAAAGCCAAACAAGAAATCACACATGCAATATGTTACCCACATGTATACCTTTTGAAGTTACTGAATCTACTCTTCCTTGTTTTCTCCTTGCTTTCCTTCCTTCCCTTTTTCTTTCTTTTCCTTCCTTGCTTCAAATCTAGAGTGCTCCAAGAAAAATCTGTGTCCAAGAGTGAGAGAGAGAGAGAGAATAATGAGAGAGCTCCAAAACTAAATTGACCAAGCTTACACTAACCAAGCCTGTCAACTGATCCTCATAAGCCTTTTTATCAATGAGGCCTCTATTTTCTTCAATTTCCATTAGTTTTCTTCATTTTCCGCCTCACGTGCAACCTATGACCTTTCACCTCCCTTTTCTCCTATTCTCCTTTATTTTCATAAATAAATGTGCCAAAATGCATTTTTTCCTTTTTAATTCCTTTGCCTTTGCCTTTTCCAATTTCCTTTAGTTGTAAACACATCCAATGTTGCCCACTAGGATATATTTTCCCAACATTCATCTTGGAATAAGTGTCCCTTAACCATGGTCTTATTTTGCCTTTATTAACTTTTATTACATGGATTTTTCACCAGGGTTGTTACAATGATCATCCATGCATTGAATATGTGGAGACACTATCTTCTTGGAAGGTGGTTTGTATTGATGGGTGATCACAGTGGATTGAGATCCTTGTTTGACCAATCAAATCTGAATGGCAGACAAGCTAGATGGTTGGCCATGGTTAGTGAGTTTGACTTTGAGATAAGGTACATCAAGGGTAAGGAGAACAAATTTGCAGATGCTCTAGCAAGAGAGTACAAGTGAATCACATAGCAACGAAGAGTTCGTATGGGATAGAATTACAGGATCAGATCTTACAGGCAGGACAACAGGATGACAAGTACATGGAGCTCATGCACATGTTATAGCAGGGCACAGGTGATCAAGATGTGTACTATCATCTTACAACAAATGGTTTGGTCAAATTTAGGGACAAGATCTATGTGCTGAATGATAGTGAGCTCAAGAATACTATCTTATGAGAATTCCATGAAAAGCCGTATTAATGTTACCCAGGATACAAAAAGACATTGACAACAATGAATAAATTTTACCATTGGCTGAATCTAAAGAAGGAAGTGGCAGATTTTGTGGCTAGATGTTTGGACTACCAGTAGGTGAAAGCAGAATGTAAGCATCCAAGTGGACTACTACAACGGATTTTGATTCTAGAGTGGAAGTGGGAGGTCTTTTCCATGGAATTCATCACAGGTTTTCCAAGGACATATAGACGACATGATTCCATCATGATTGTGGTGGACAATTTGACTAAGGTAGTGCACTTCATTCAAGTGAGGTCTACTTATTTAGCTAATGATGTAGCATGGGTCTTCATCAGAGATGTACTGAGGCTGTATGGTGTTCCAAGGAAGATTGTGTCAGACATGGATGCTAAGTTCACTTCTAAGTTTTGGAAAGAGCTATTTGCAGGTTTGGGGACAGAGTTGGCCTTCATCACAACTTATCATCCACAAACATATGGGAAAACAAAGAGGGTGAAAAGAATATTTGAGGACATGTTGAGGATGTATGTGATGCATCAATAGAGGAGATGGGAGGAATACCTTACA
This sequence comes from Pinus taeda, assembly GCA_000404065.3. Classification (NCBI taxonomy): domain Eukaryota; kingdom Viridiplantae; phylum Streptophyta; class Pinopsida; order Pinales; family Pinaceae; genus Pinus; species Pinus taeda. The sequence continues at coordinate 15,535 of APFE031637359.1, forward strand.
TTGGTTGATTTCTCTTATAATAATGGTTATCAGGAATCACTGAGGATGAGTAAGCTTGAGGCACTCTATGGGTGAAGTTGTAATACTCTCATCAATTGGAGTGATCCAGTGAATAGGGTGTTGATGGACCAAATATGTTGGCAAAGATGGAACAAGAAATGTAGGTTATCAAGAAGAATCTAAAGGAAAAATAGGACAAACAAAAAATTTATGCAGATCAGAATAAGTTGTTTAAGGAGTTTCAAGTTGGGGAACAAGTGTACTTGCACATCAAGCTGAAGAAGTGCTCCTTGAGGATTGGATCATGTGCCAAGATGGAACCATAGTTTTGTGGGCCTTTCAAGATTATTGAAAGGATTGGACTAGTAGCCTATCGCCTTGCATTTCCTCCGATAGTGAAATTCCATGATGTTTTCCATGTGTCATTTCTTAAGAAGTATGTTAAATATGATGATCATGTGATTGACTGGTCTATATTGCAGGTGGATCCAGATGGAGAATTCCAGCCAGAACCTCAGTGTATAATGCAAAATAATATGATCATGCTTTTGTTATAGATCCATTTGGGCACATCAACCCCAACCTATAGATCAGTACTATTAGGGCCCATCAAACCCTAATTCAGTTGTTACATGCCCTAAAGAAGCCAACCATCAGAATGCCTAGCTTCCCAAGAAGTTACATGACTAAAATCATCTAGAAACTACCTCTAAGAAGATCAGCGTAGGCAAGCTTTCATTAGGGTGCACTAAAATGCAGACCATACACTGATAGGGTGTTATGCAGCATACTTGGTCCCTCTTTGGCCCGCGCTAGGCTAATTTGAGTGAAAGTGCATTGGGGTTTGGGAATATTCTTATCCATTGTGCATTAGGGTTTGGGAATATTCTTATCCATTGGATGCATCTAGAAGTTTCCCAATTTTATCTACTCCTTTAAGCTCGTATTTGGATGAGGAAGGGAGTTAAGGAACATCAATCCCTTTATCCCTTCCTCCATGGAACTAAGTGATCAGGGGCTGGAAATTATTGAATTATAGGGAGATGTTGTTAGTATGAGACTTGAGTTGATTTCAAGTATTGTAATGATGTCAAAATGTCTTGCTTGTTATGAGGAGAGGATGGAATTGAACTGGAGGAGTGATGTTGAATCGAGCAATGGGTTGTAACTCTTCCTTTTACTAATAAAGTGTTCAAAGCTTTTTCCATATGCTTGTGTTATTCATTTATGCTTTCATATGTATATCATGTACTTGATTTCATGCTATGTTTAATCAATAGATCATTATCTTCTGTCTGTGTGCAGGTACTCTTCAAGCGGATTAAGTATAGAGAGGAGCAACAAAATTGGTTAAGGGAGATAAGGAGCAAGTGAAAGCTATAGGTAGGCTTCTTTGCATCTTATTTAATCTATTGGTCATAGGAAAAGTAGAGAATGATTTGCACTGTTGTTCTAGACTTGGCTACTAGTCTAGGGGTTTAAGCATTTATTCGTAGACACTAAAACTTCCCAAAATAGCTTTGGAACCGAGAAATAGAGTAGGTTAAAGTGTAGTGGAAGGAATTTGGTCCCAGTGAAGCTACATGGGAGATGGCAGATCAGATGCGGGCTATGTATCCTTCTCTATTCATTGGCTGAGTGAATGTTTTTTGTATATGTTTTGGTGTGATGTTTTGGTATATGTACATATATATGGATGTAAATACTATCATGAGCTATGTTATAAATATCTAATAAGTGGTATGAGTGTCATGTCATTATGGTTGTCATGTTGTTATGTTGTCATGTTGTTATGTTGTCATGTTTGTTTCTTCCCAACAGGTTGATCATTGTAAATATTGCATTGAGCTAAGTTATAAAGCTCCATGAGCAGTATGTTTTGCTTTTAGCAATCTTGTTGGTTGTAGGTGTCATTGAACACTGAGGATGAGGTTCCCCCAAGATGGAGGGTTCTATAACAACCCTGGTCAAAATTATATGTTATAAAGTTAATAAAGGAAAAATAATAGCCAAGGACACAAGGCACACATTCCAAGCTAAATTTTGGGCAAAACATCCTATTGTGGATCGTTAATTTGGTTTATTATGGCTAAGGAAATTGGCAAAGGCAATGGCAAAGGATTTGGAAAGGAAAACTGACATTTTTGGCAATTTATTTATGGAAATAATGGAAATTAGGAGAAAAGGAGTGTGAAAGGTCACATGTTTTATGTGAGGAGGAAAATTAAGGAAAATAACAGAAAATTGAAGAAAATAGAGGCCTCATAAATAAAAAGGTTTATGAGGATCAGTTGGTACCTTTTTGTCAGTTCAGTTTTGGAGATCTCCCTCTATTCTCTTCCTCACAATCTTAGACACTTAGAGCATTATTGGAGCATTATAGCATTGGATCAAAGAAAAGATAAGGAAGGTCAAAGAATGAAAAGGGAAGCAAAGATCAAGTAAGGAAGAGCAGGATCAAGCAGCTACATCAGGATTACTTGCAGGTACCAATTTTCATGCATGATTTCCTTGCTAGATTTGGCATGCATGGTACATGCATGTGAGTATTTGTTTCTCTTTCTCTCATTGGCATGGGTTTTTCTAGGTGTGACAATGATTTTCAGCCTTGCCTTTCCATTTTCGAATAGCCATGGTGTGATGGGTTCTATGTTATTTGGTTAATATGGATTACCGAATGGTTTCGAAATTAAGTGAGGAGGTTCTGAAGAAGAACACAAGGCCTAGGAATCCTTGGACAAGAGAAGGTGGGATTCTAGTAAAGCTGGATTTTGTGTACCTCGGTGGGCCTAGGAATCCTCGACTGATGAATGGCAGGATATATGGTAAAGCCTAGAGTTGTGTGCCCTTGATCAGGTCTAGGAATCCTCTACTGGTGAATGGTGGGATAGATGGTAAATACTAGAGGGTGGAGTGCCGATTAGGCCTAGGAATCCTTGACCGGTGAATGGTCGGATATACAGTAAAGCTTAGAGACTAGGAGGAAGACAAATTCCTCATGGTGTAGGTGGAGAAATATAGTGGCATCCAATTTTGTTTAGGGCCTATTTATCCAGTCGGGATTGCGGTAAAGCCTGAGGAAACTTGGATTGGTTTTGTTGTGATTCCAACATTCATGCTTAGAATATGGCACAGGGGTGATTGGTTGAAAGAAAGATTTGGTTCATCCAATCTATGGTCAGGTGGCTTGTGGAAGTCCCCGACTTGGTTGGCTTTTGCATTCATTAATAAGAGCTCTTTCTCCTTGGTATTTCATCCGTAAATATACCAGTTCATATGTGATTCTTATGGCTTTTAAATCCTTGCTATTTGCATTGGTTATATCTTGGATATGAGTATGTTTTATGAAACACTTGATGTATGGATCTTATCATGTTTTAATTTGCAAATGGATGTATGATGAATATATGACCTAATAGATGATAATGCAACTATTTTGATAGAGGAACAATTCTTCTTTATGAATCTCAGATAAGTATGAGACCCATATGCTCAGATATGCTGTTATGACCTGTAGATTACGTATTTGTGACATGTTTGACGAGATGCTTGTCATTTCTAGTAGGAGTCAGATCAAGTACTTGAACTAATGACTTCATTAGTAGCCTTATTCCAATGTCATTATTATTTCTGAAAGTTTCGTGAATTTTTGTGTAGTGGCCTGAGTCCTGGACCTAAAAAAGTGGCATAGAATCTAGGGTTGTTGGCTCACAATTGGCTGAAAAAATCCACAGTCATTGGCATGTCTTGTTGTGGGAGAAATAGGAAGGCCTTAGTTGCATGCATGGATTGTCATGGGACCGGCTGAGGATATAGATCAGTGAAATGTCAAGTTTCCTTAGGGGTTGGTCACCTGGAAAGGTTGGTTGGCTCCTGAAGGTTTTGTAGCATGTGTGGAAGGTCAGAATGATTTTGTTGTATCTGTTCCATTTACTTAACTGTACATGGGGAGTTGAATCACAATATAGTAGCCTCTCGTCACATGTTTACCCCAGTGTATTAGTTATATTGGTTAAATGCGAGAGGAGGGTGCTACATATCATTGTATACTATTGTCCTAAGATCCTATGACATTGTCATAGGAATGAACTAGTTAGAACAACATGAAGTGGTCTTAAAATGTAAGGATAAGGTGCTACATTTCATTAACAATGATGGTGAGAGGAAGTCCATGGTGGGGAAGAACCAAGGGGTATATCTAAGGTTTATCTCGTCAATGCAATTAATGAGATGGAGATGAAAGGGGTTCCATTTATATGAAATTGCATTGTTAAGATGACAAGGGGGACATAATGGATCTAGATAAGTATCCAATTATTTCTTAATCCAAAGATGTGATCCCATAAGAGTTACTTGGGATACCTCCTAATAGGGAGATCAATTTCACTATCGATCTTAAACCTAACACTGACCCTATCGCAAAAACTCCATATCATATGTCGACTCCCAAATTGAAGGAACTACAAATTCAATTGAAGGATTTATTGGATTTGGGGTTCGTACAACCAAATGTTTCTTTGTGTGGTAACCATTTATTTTTGCCAAGAATAAAGATGGATCTTATAGGCTATGCATTATCATCAGTTGAACAAGGTGACAATCAATAATCAATATCCTTTTCCAAGCATACCTAGATGAAGGGGGAAATCATATTTTTTTGAAAAAGATGTGAGATATTGGAATCACCGATTGAGGATTAAAGAAGAAGATATCCTAAATGAAACCTTTAAGACAAGACTTGGACATTTTGAATTCATAGTACTACCTTTCAAACCCACAAATTCCCCATATGATTTCATGAATTTGATGAGAAAAGTATCTAGAGAGTACCTAGACAAGTTCAGACAAGCTTTATAGATGATATTTTAATCTATTCAAGGACAATATAAGAGCATATTGGAAACTTCAGACTCATATTATAGTGCCTCAGAGAACACCAATTTTATGGAAAATAATCACAGTGTTCATTTTACTAGTCCAAGATTCATTATCTAGGACACATCATATCTAGGGAGGGTATTGCAATGGATCTTGCAAAGATCAAAACCATCATGGAATGGTCAAAGAGGACCAACATTCATGAATTATGTAATTTTATGGTTATGGTCATATATTATCGCACATTTGTTGAAGGATTTTCAAAGTTGCAACCCCCATTACTGAATTCTAGAAGAAGAACAAGAAGTTCACACCAATGGATAAGTTTGAAGACGCATTCAAGGAGCTAAATATTTTTTTAACAATCACACTGATTCTGAAAGTTCCTAACATGGAGCAAGACTTTTTGGTTTGTAGGAATGCATCAAAGGAAGGTCTAGGATGCAAACTGATGGAAGATGGAAGAGTAATAACATATGCATTAATAAAGATCAGAACAAATGAGGAGAGATACATGAGACATGCACTAGATATGGCCACGATTCTGTATACATTGAAGATTTTGGTATACTACTTGTTGGGGAGAAAGTTTGAACTTAAAACTGAATATTGTGAATTACAACACATATTCAAACAAGATAACTTAAGTGCTAGATAAAGGAGGTGTCCAAAGTTAATCAATGAGTATTATTTTGACATTACATGTATAAAGGGAACAATAAATAAGGTGGAATATGCCCTAAGCTAGAGACCCCATATGTTTTTGGTAATTCCCTTGAAGACAAATTTAAGGAGCGGTTACTTGGATTACAAGTTGAGGATGATTGGTATAAGGAAGTTAATTCAAATTTAGAGGAAAATGAGATGAGGATTCCAAATTATGAAGGGTATTCTTTAAGTAATGATGGTCTAGTACAATTTGATGTAAGGATACACATACCACTTAATGACGAAGTATACCATTTGATTCTAAGGGAAGCTCATCGAGCAATGTACATGGTGCATCATGTTGTTAACCAAACAAGTGCAAAGTTGAAACCCTTCTAGAGAGGGATGAAAACTGACATTATATATTTTGTGGCATGTTGTTTAGAGTGTTAGTGAGTAAAGGCTGAACACTGACATTCGGCAAGACTATTGCAACATCATGCAATACTAGAGTCTAAATGGGACCTTATCTTGATGGATTTCATTGTGGGAATGCCAATGGAAACAAAGAGGCTTGATTCTATTTTTGTGGTGGTGGACAATTTAAACAAAAGTTCTCACTTTATACCAGTCAAGATTGCATATAAGGCTCCTGAGATAGCCAAAGTATTTATTGACAAGATACTGATATTGTATGGCATACCAAAGAAGATCATCTCAAATAGCGGAGCAATGTGCACCAAAATATTTTGGACGAGCCTCCAAGAGGCCTTAGAGACCTAGTTAAAATTTAGTATTGCTCATCACCATGAGATGGATGGGTAGAGAAAGAAGACCAACCAAATCCTTGAATACATGTTGTGCATGTTTGTGTGGGCTGAAAAAGAAGATGGGAGGTTTTTTTTACCATCGGTAGAATTCACCTATAATAACAGTTACCAGAGTTCCATCAAGATGGCACCATTTGAGTTGTTATATAGTAGGCCTTACAAAATGCCCTTGAGTTGGGATAGGTAGGAGGATTGAGTTTTGATAGGACTTGAGGTAATGTAATAAATGGAATATCATATGACCATGATTAAAAAAATATTGAAGGAACCTCATGACAGGAAAAAGAGTTACTCAAACACTTACTGATTTGACTAGACTTATGAGATTGGAGATAAGGTGTTTCTACGAGTAAAACCTTAGAAGAGATCCATGAAGTTTGGGAAGGGAGCTAAGACGCCTCCATGGGTTATAGGACAATTTGAAGTCATATATAGGAAATGGATAGTAGCATATATGCTTGCATTACTTGCATCATTAGTTTGTATGCATGATGTGTTCCATGTGTTTATCACATTTGATTAAGTTTGAAATTTTTTAAATGTTGACAATTGCAATATCAACGAAAAAATTGTAACAAATAGGGAAAAACGCAAATGATGGGACTATCAACGCTATTGTAATTTTGAAATAAAAAAGAATACGCTAACAACATGAGTGTCAGTGTTACTGGGTGTTTGAAATTGCAGACAAAAGAGATTTCATGGGTAACCAGGGTATCAGTGCCAAAACGACGAAATTAAAATATTTGGTTTTAATTGCGTTGACATATTCCATGTCAACAAAAAGGGTCATCATTTCTCAAACATGCTCTGTTAAATACGAAAAGAGAGATCACATGCTGAAAGGATCGTTTCCGCTACTGAAGAGGTATTTGAGTTTAATTTTAATGATCAAATGGTTAAATACTTTCTAATCTAATGTTAGTTAGTTATCACAGTTCATGACATGACACATTCTTTAATAAATTACCCCATATAGAAAATCACCCGTATTAGTTATGATTTTATTATCTTCTATGCTAAAAACACTCATTCTGTTGAGTTGCTTGCCGGAGATCAATCATTGAAACTAGATCCCCGTTTATGTGTGTTCATTAGGCTGCAAGAGAGAAATGGGAAAAAGTGGAAAGTTAAATAGGAGTGAGATTAAAGGGCTCGATTTTCTTGAGATATACCTGGAGATCTAGCAACGATTTTGATAGGCCAGATGGGAAAAATTCTTCAAGCGATGCACTGATTTTCACGATGAAGTGGCCTGAGCGTTTGCCTAGGGTTTTGATGAACAAGTAGAGGTTGGAGGAATTTATTTCTAGGTGATAGAGGAATTAATCTTTGAGGTTACAAATCTGTCGAAAGATGGAGAGAAATCTTTCATGAGCCACATCTTCTCTGGAATTGATGTGCCTTTATTTTTAAAGTACAAATTCAAAGAAAAGAACTAGAGAGCAAGGATGCAAAGGTCATGGTTAAAAGATGAATGGCATGGTCTACTGTGAATTACTCTATCCTATTTCACTTGGGAGGGGTGCTACAACCGTGTCAACCTCTACCATTTCTGTTTTCTGGCTCATTTGGCAAGTCATATAATAATCAATGCCTCTTATTTTTTGTTAGAAAGTTTAAAGCATATGGTCGTTTGAGTTCAAGCTATAACATACCCATATTCACATTTTATTTACCATAAAGCTTTGATAAAGTTATTAATTGAAAAATAGCTAAGGAAATTTGGGAGAACATGGGATCATTTTATATTTTGGGGAGGATTTCAACCCCAACCTGCTAAATCTAAGAGAGGTAGGGAAAAGGGCACTAAGAAGGAAGCCAAACAAATCAAACGCCTTGAAACAAGAACCTCATCTCAAATAACTTTTACTATAAAAACAAGAAGACACAAAATGGTAGAGAAGACCTCTCCTCCAGTTCCTCAATTACCTAAAGTTTACACTAGAAGGAGTGATAGGCTCAGGAAGACACAAAAAACCCCTCCTCCTACTGAAAGCATACTTACAAATAGCCAATTGCCAGATAAAACTAAGGGAAAAATGACTGAGCCCTAAAATGAAAGAACCTTAGCTGAGAAAGAGCCTACCTTGTTTGAGATGTTTAAAGGGGGGGAAAGACTCACAATAGGCCCTAGAACAAGCTCAAATTGAATATCAAGTTAAAACAGAACCTAAAGCTTGCTAAAGAAGTCATAGATGTGGATGATATCCCACTAAGAGACTTGATTATAAACAAGGAGAGAGCTACTGGTTTGAAAAGATCAAAGAAAATAAATGTTTCCAAGAAGGGAATCCCCATGGAGACTAGAGAAAGTCAAAAGACACATGATGACCAATGTGGATGTTTTGTTAGAAGCAACTAGTACCCTTAGCTGAAATCTATTTTTTGATCTTTTGAGTTCTTGACCCCTTACTGTCAAAATGAAATTTTGATATTTAGTCGAAAAAACGCTTGTCAATGTTTTAGCACATGAAAAGGCATAGGAGCCATAATATTTCATTGTCAGTGCATTTTGGCGAAAAATATGGAGGAAAACGCCGACAGTCGACCCATCAACATAAATATCAGTGTCTGGCTGCTTAGTGATGATATCAGGATTATCAACCATTGTAAGAGAAGAACTCAAGAAACGGAAGCTACGCAACAAAAGTCCATTTTTGAAGGAATGACAAGGTGTTATTCCCAACAAAGGAGGCATAACAACTATGCACTTTTCAGTCCCTGTTTTTAGCCTGATCTACAACAAGTCATTTTAATTAGATACATATAGGTTTTAAAAGACATTTTCCATGCATGTATTTAATGATATACACTACTATTTAGATTATTGTAATTAAGGATAAGCTAGAAACCTGTTTAGCTATTGTATTCTCTATATAAACAGTTTTTGAAGAAGAAAAAGGGTTGGAACTTATTTGAAATATAACCTTTTTTTATGCACTATGTTATCAAATTATAATAAAAAAGTCTATATGAGCAGTTTTCTGAAATTCCTTTGTTACAATTCCCTGTATGTTTCTTGGTTTAATATTTTCTTCAATGTCTAAATGGTTGAAATTGGAATTCAAATTGTTGTGCTCCATTTTCTTTATGTTTTAGATATTTAAATACTTGTTTTCCACATATATAACACACTAATTTCCTTCACTATCCTCAAACTTCCTAAAAATTGTCAAATAAATTGTCACTATTTCACTTTTGTGATGTTTTCTCATTGAACTTGTGATTATATAACGCTGATTGGGTCAGACTCCATGCCCCATGGTAAATTTTTCATACAGTCCAAACAACCTCAGTTTTTCTTAAATAAATATGGCCATAGAACTTATTGCAAAACTTCTACCATTGTGACCTTGGGTAGCTGCGTTTTAGGGAGAGATCCCTCTCCAGGTTGAAGGGCCAACTTTCAACCTTAAAGCGGTTTGAGGCTACCTTAGAGTTTTTCTCGCAGCCAGGGTTTTCTCTAAGAGATAACACCATGTATCTGTATTACATTAGTACATTTTTTTATCCTTCACATGTAATTGAATTGAGTCATTTGCAGGTCATAGACTGGGGGATGGTGTTGGTCGAGTCGATCCACATATTGGAAAAGTGAACTCTAAAGCGTAGGCATCGATTAGTGGACTAAGTGAAGTTCCATTGTGACAATTACGATGCTAATTTCACAACTTGGGAGGATATGGAGGAGATGTGTCATCATTTTCGTTTCTTAATTTGAAACTTCAAGATGAAATATAGATTTAAGAGGGGGTGTATGTAGTGCCCCACTCTAGTTGACCTATGATAGAGATTATTTTTATTTTGAGACAATACTATGATATACACAAATTCTCTTAGGACATTAGATTTCATGATTCAGTCATTGTTATTTCATGTGATGAGGACCTATGATGTATTTATTTCTATTTCAATAGACTATGTTGATGGATGCAATATATGTGGTTATTGATGAATTCAAAGATGTAATATCATGTTTATATATTTTATTTACTATTTTTTGATAAGATGTTATTGGCGATTGTTTGAGTGTGCCTAGAGACCACCTTCGTGCACATGCGCATGATGAGTCAACGATTCTAGTTAGGGTCATTTGAGTACTACTGATGATAGAATTAAATTTGTGAATATTATATAATGTTATGGTTTTCGATGACATTTTGGTTTTATGCAAGAACAAGTCAGGTGCTTAGACGAATGACTCACACATGGGTGATGGGGTTGTATGAGTGATGGAATTGTACGAAGCAGATTAGCTTTTCATGGGAGGTGTGGGACATTGTTCCTAATTCCACCCTCTAGCACTCCCCCTGTGACTTGGGCTGGAAGGTGTCGTGACACCTTCACTTTCATGGTCATGATGCCATGAGGGTGGATCTTGGATTCAGCTACTCACAAAGCTTACTAAGGGGAACACATCAATGAGGAATAATCGATCCTTATCACCATTAATCTCACAATAGAGGATGACCTAGGAGTTAACAATGGCCTCTGTTTTTATGTCCACATTCCCCTCTTTTAGTCACATATGTTTGAAAGGAAAGCAATGTGGCATCCTTGGAATTTCGTGAGGCCCTTCTAGAAGGGAGCAATTGACTTGAAATCCTTGAAATTAGGAATTTTCATGGAATTAATATGGCTATATTGATGAATTGAAACATAAAGAGAAATGAGACAAATAAAGGGGATAGTTAATTTAATATTACTCAAAAGGTTAATGTTTTGGGTTAGGGAAATAAGGTTACACTTCTAGAGTTAAACCAAAATATAAATGAAATATTCCCTCTAATCACCTTCAAAATTAGGAAAATCTCAATAACAAGAGCCATGTGGTGGCATGTCATTGCTTTTTAGTATACATGCATTATATGGTTTTTTGGCTTGTTGATTGGCAAGGGGCAATTTTTCTGTGCTTATTTACTTGATCTCTAAATTGTGTTCAAGAGTAGCACAAAGATAGGAAGTAGCCAAAGAATGAGGCCAATAGGCCTAGAATGCATCATAGAATTCAAGGTATCTATTATCAAGTTATAGAGATAAGCATTTTTGCATAGATAAGCATTGTTGTAACATATTTTGGTACACTGAAAATTGCTAATTTTCAATGAGAAATTGCTATTTTCTTCTTGGCTAAATGCCCAGATATATACTTATCCGTGCTTTTTGAATAATTTATTATTTTTTTGGTAATAATTTAAATTTTAAAACGATTATATTTTTATAAAAATTAATTGTATATTTTTATGAAATTCTTTAATTAAAAATAAAGTTATGGAATTAAAAAAATTTGGGCCGCGCCTAATCACAAAGTCAACATTCACCAAGCTGCCATGCAAGTCAAAAGGTGAAACAACAAGCACCAAGATGAGGAAGGGCAAGCATAACGTCCAGGCATTTTTTTAATGGCGGAGGTTGTCAATGCTAAATCTACGGTTTTCATTCTATTTCGGACCCCACAAGGTCATCGAGATTTAATACCTGGGGTTCGAAGTCTTGTTTCGAAAATAAACGAATTTTCCACGTGGCATATTCCTGTGCATTTCAGAACCCCAGGTCTAAAACCATTTACCAGAAAACACCCCCTCTGAAATCAGCTTATGGTTTTAATTTGATCCGGTGGAACTAAAATTTGATTCTTCGTAAAAATGAGTAATGTCACAGGTTGTTGATGGCTGTTTTGCTCGATATGGCATGCAGTTCAAACATTCTGTTATATGGTTTTGGCTCAGGTAAGAATGGCTCCTCCCGCCCATATTAAACGTGGTGTGGGCATTATTATTGATGGCATTTCTGCCATGGCAAAGAGCCCATGTCATTTGAAAAGTGTATTTTCGGGTTCCATGGATGGAGATATCTAGTTCTGGAACGTTGCTTTCAACCATTTCCAGGTCATAGAGGAGCGGTGCATGGTTTAACTGTGTCTAGTCAGCGGCTTATTTCTTATAGACATGATTACACAGTTAGACTATGGGATATCCCAATTGCTGCAGTGGGAAATCAAGTTATGGCTTAGAGAATGTTCACAAGCCAATAGCAACCTATGTGAGCAAAAAATTCTTTCAGGGCTGTAGATAGTAACGCGTTTGCAACTGGTGGGGCTCAAATTGACATTTGGAATCATGACACGTCATAACCGATAAACAGTTCACTTGGGGATCTAATATTGTCATTTATGTACAGTTTAATCCTGCAGAAAAATATATATTTGCTACAACTGCCAGTGATTTATGTACAGTTTAATCCTGCAGAAAAATATATATTTGCTACAACTGCCAGTGATTGCAGTATTTTTCCATGTGAACTTCAAATGGAATCAACCTTGAACAAGTTAATATGCAGACAAGGAATAATGGCATTGCTTGGAATCCAAGACTGCAGCTAATGAAGATTGTGACTGTTATAGCTACAATATGAGAAGAATGAATATTTCCACATGAGACCGTGTTTCCATTGTGATGGATTATTGAAGGGAAAAGCAGAGGACCCTAGAGAACCCCAGTGGGAAGCTATTTTTTTTCTCCAGTCTTCCACCTCTGCTGAGTGAATAAATAAACGGAGTTTATTTGGCTGGGAAGTTTCAGTATGTCTTTTGTAGTCATCCAAGGAGGTATTTGTTGGAACTACTACACCTACATGCAGACTCTCAGTTAGAGCATGCAACTGCATGCAGACTCTTAGTTAGAGCATGCAACTACATGCAACTGCATGCATACTCTTAGTTAGAGCATACAACTACATGCAACTACTACACATCTACATGCGGACTCTTAGTTAGAGCATGGGATTGCATGCAAGATTCCT
>APFE031637360.1:0-11217 GCA_000404065.3 Pinus taeda
TGCAGACATCTTCACAAAGGCTCTCACAGAGGTGAAGTTCACTAAACTTCGATTTATGGTTGGAGTTCATGAAGTTGTCACTAAGTGGGAATAGGCTCTAGTGCCTCCTTCCTTCTCCTATTGTGTCATATTTGTAAATCCTTCAATCATATCCCAAGTTTTTCTTAACTTGGATGTTAGGATATTCCGACAAATAGGAATAGTTAAGTATAACTTGGTCTAGTATAGACTTAGGTAAAGTGCGTTTCTTTACTATTTACATTTGTAACCTACAATCCGAAGGTCACGATATGTAGTAATGTGATGGTTCATTCTCTCCTCGGTATTACCGACACTTGATTCGTGGCTTGACACCCCATTGGTCCATGAATTCTATTTAAAGCACATGGAGGGTGAGAGAAGCTTATGTAAATTTTCATTCTTTTATTAATAAATTGCATGTAGTAGTCGTGGAATGTTTCCCTCTCTAAGGGTTTTAACCACGTCAAAATAGTGGTGTATTAATGTGTGATCTGTTTGTGACCAGTGTCCTTTTGGTGTTCTGTATGAGGAACTTGTCACATTTAGGGGGGGTTTTGTGTAACCATTCCTTACAATAGGCATAGATAGTGTGACCTAAACAAGGCTTTCATGGTCAATGACAAGTATTCTTAATTCTTGCCACTAAATAAAGGATTCTATAGACTTTAAAGAAGAGTATTGTAAGAAGAAGGAACTGATGAAGATATAATATTGAATGAGAAGAAAACAGAAAACCCAACTGTGATGCCATATCAAATATTTAAGTCACCAATATAACCTAGTAAAAGAGAGAAAATCTGAATTTGTTTTAGGAGATCAAGCTATTGTATATGGAACACATTTTATTGTTTCTTCCAATTCGAAACAAATTATATTCAACCCATATCCATACTGCATTAATGTCCAACTTAATAATGACAATGTCCATTTTAAATAAATAAAAAAAACAAAAACTTATCCAAAAACCTAAAATAATAATTTTGTTAAAATTTTAGATTCTTAAAAACACTTTTACAAATAATTTTTATTGATTGAGAAAAATATAATAAAATAGATAACAAAATGCAGTTATGAATCATATTAATAATAATAATTTTAAAAAAAATTATAAATAATAAGAAATTTAAGAACACATACATCTATCAAAAGCTATATAATTATTAACCTGACCAGAAGACAATGTTGGAGAAGAGCGGAGCAATGATACTTCATAGCTAAAAGTCAAAGCTTCTAGAATTTAGCTGAACACAGGTACAGGTGATCCGAGTGGATCACTTCTCTTCCAAAGCTAGGATATGTTCGTTCCCATGCATAGCCATTAAGAATTCTGCACTTTTTTATTTACCTAATACTTAATAGGTGGTTTGAAAATAATCATAACAATTCCACCTAAAATAGTTGGGAAATAAAAGAGATCGAGGACCTTACATCGAGGAATCAAACCAAGTGCCAGGTTCCGTCTTTCCAGCCGTGAGCGGGAAGTAAGGCTGAAAGGCAATGTGCGCGGAGAGATTTAGTGTCGGGAAAGTAAACCAACCAAAACTCCTCCCCACAACTAATAATCTTATGGAGGTTTGCAGTTACACCAAAATCCTCACGTAGTGGTAAACATTACAACCTATTAACTAGGATCCTCTTATTATTTAGTGAGCATTCTAGTATTGTATCTCAATGGGATTTTGACCTAAGATATCTAACAATATTTTAGTTTGAGGCTCAACCATATATGAGCTCTTCAAAACATATAACCTGACCAGCAAGAACATAAATGCCACAACTAGTTTATGAAATTGAGAGGCATTTCCAAAATGAGGCCTAACATCCCTACCACATAACTTTTGAAAGTTAAGCTCCATCCAGGTAGCCAATAGCTTGAAGATCACCATTCCAAATTCTAAATTCAACTCTCCCTTACTTTTGGAAATGAAGGGTCTGCACCTATGAGAAAGAGGTAGTCTTTAGAAGGTGTGAGTATGAGAGGTCTATAATCCAAAACCTTCAAGAAAAGGGTTGGATCTCCTAGGTCTATAATCCAAAACCTTCAAGAAAAGGGTTGGATCTCCTAGTGATTCTCAGCATCATCACACATCTATCAATCCTCTTATATCAATCTCAGGGTGTTAGCTCTAAATTATAGAGAGCTTTCTTCAACCTTCATATATGAGATTCTTGATCATAAATCTCAAACCTCTTGGGTTGTTTCAAACCTGCTACATGATGGGAATGGTGGAGTTCTCCTTAAGTATTCATGGAGATATGAATTTATTTGTGTTATGGACAATTCCTCAATGTGGGCTAACATCCAAACTACTCCCACTTGTGGTCCACTTTTTAGTACAAATACAATTGTCTTTCAAGTCATTTGGACACACTTCACTCTTGAGTTCTCTCCACTTGTTTTGGGTTCTAGTGGAAGAGAAGTCTAAGAAGAGGAAGCCCTAGACTCATGAGGAAAGGATACTAAACAAGGAGCCCTAGCCACCCAACATTCAATAAGAGATCTAATACTTCCCTAGCATTAGTCCTAAAGAAGGTGATAGAACAACCATTCAATCAATGAGACTTAGCTACAGTTCATGATGCTAGTTCAAGTTGAAGATCTAGCAGGGTGAAGGAGACCACCTATACAAGCTGCCCTAATGCCTAGCCCTATCCTTCCCTAGTCCCAGTTCCTTCATGCCCTAGCCTCAAGTTTTCTCAAGTTAGATAGACATTCTATCTCTCTCCTTAAACAAGGCTCCCCAACCCACTAGGGAGGCCTCCATACCCTATGGAGAGAAGCCTCAAATGAATCCCTAGTTGCAATCTTCTACATGACATATGAGTTATAATAAAGAGACGTTGTTAAGAGTCCTAAGAATGCTTTTTAGGTGCACATCTAGGCCTCAGTGAAGCTAGGTTGAAGGGACATGTATCTTTAGATATTTTATAAGGACATCCTATAGGATATCATAAGAGGTTCTCATCATCAGTTTAGAAGGGCTACAACAATGAGAACCTCCATACCTTGATGAGAAGAAGCTCTAATAGCCCACATGGGCCACATATTGATGACAACCTTGTGTGTATCCTGGGAATGTGGGACCATAGCTTATCTTGTTGCTAGGCTAGGCCATAGATAACAACTAAGTCAGTGTGGGAGCATGACATAAGTAGTGTCCCTTCTTATGCAGGAGATAGACAACATTATAGAATATGCAACATTTATGCATGCTTAGATACAACTAATGGATGTAGCTACATATCTAGATCCAGCAGTTGGTTGCATCATGCTGTTAGAGAGATGAGATGTAGCATTGTGATGATGGGTGAAGCATGGTGCAATACAAGGTGCAGCACAATGATAGGTGCATCATGATGATGGAGTCACCTTGGAGAATCAGTTGAAGGAGCATATCTTCATGTGAGTTTGGCTACCTCATGTATCATCTCATCTCTAAATCAAAGTATTGACTTCTATTGTATAGGTACTATCTTTCTCTCCTGAACTATTTAACAACATATAAGAAGAATTGATCAAAAGTTTCAACACTTTAGGGTTTGTGCATGGTTAGAGACACATCTTATTTCCTTTGTCTTGGCGATTTATGTTTATGTTCTATCTCCAATCTACTATTATGCTGATGTGATTGATAATGTGGAAAAAATATTGACCTAACTATGAAAATTGAAAGAAATTGCAAGTATAGAAAATACCTTAAATTAACAATTTTCAAGTTCCGCACATACCTTATTTTAATCCTACTCTTGGAATCCCTACAAGAACATTCTTATAAATTAGTCCCAATTACATATAGATGTAATTGTTAATGATACACACTAGCCATCTTTGGCTTGGTCTGTTAAGGTCTCATCCATAAAGTTATCCTTACTATTTAAAATAAATTGAACGATATGATCAAAAGAAGAAATTTTTCTCTTACCATTAAACATTGTTTTGAGAATTGTTTTACTACCTTCATCAGAGTTGTGGTAGTTGCTTGTTATGAAGGGAACTCTAGATAGTAAGTTTGGAAGGAGCCATTATAAAGAGATAAAATTGGAAAAACAAAACTCTAAAAGGAATACTGACCCTCCCAGCCCCAAAATAGTTGAGTGCCAAAAATGACCTCATCAGCATTTTGCAAAAGCTGTTTCAAAACCCCAAATTAGTCTCTTTTTCCTTTGGGCTAGTGGTTGTGACTGGTCCAATTGGGTCCAATTAGCACTCCCTTTCCCTCTTAGTGCTAGCTTGTGATGTTTCTAATTTACAATCAACAAGAAGAGGCAATTGAACTAGTGAAGTTGCAAGAAAGAAAATTTTTCAGTTGATACAATGGCTAGCCGAAAATGAACTTGCTAAGGCAAAATGAGACTTCCAAAAATGCAGTAAATTAATATAAATATGAATCTAGTCTAAAATGCAAGAAACAAAAAAAATGCTAAGTCTATCTAGATTAGGAAAATATAAAGGCCTCATCCTAACCAAGAGAAAAAATAAAATGATGATAAAGGCATTTTGGACTAGTTTTGAATTCCCAATAAAAATAAATTGATAAATCAAGATAAGATATATAACTTATTGAGAAAAATATGTACACTTAGCTATTTGATAATAGTTACTTGTACACATATCTAAATTCAAGTAAAATTAATTCAAATTTAGCAAAACACACAATTGTGGTTAAAACAAAGAGAAACTTGTCATCAATTTGGTATATAGTTAACAATAATGACATGTATATCTATTTGTATTCATTGTTCAACTTAATATCAATTAGATCCATCAAGAAAGGATAGTTTTCCAATATTTAAATAAGAACATAATTAAATTGAATTTTATGTATTTATCAAACATGTGAAAGCATGAGTGGTTAAAATTATGATTTTGAACTCTTCTAGCAATATTTGCTACTACTTTTCTGAAACTCTCATTCTAGGATTGAACTTATGCATGTCCCTACCACAACATATAGAATCCTTAGATGGAAATGCATTTTCCAATTTGCTATCTAACCTATTCTGCCTATAATCATGCTTTATTAGAGAGCTATGCAAGTCATCAACACCAGATTGACTCAAATCTTTTGTTTCTTCTAAACCCATAGCAAGAAGATCAATTTTTCAAGAAAGATTTTTAAACACTTTTTCAATAACCTTCCTATCTTCTACAAACTCTTCATGTTATTTAATTTTATTGATGGGCTAAAAAGTGTTCCACTTAACCACTCTTTCATTTTTGTCCCTTTATAGAAATTGCATTTTTGCAATTTTTACCTCTTGTCCTATACCTCCTTTCCTTGTTTTGTTGGGGAGTATACTATCATGTGTTTAGTCATGAATCTTTCTTCCTATGCTCATTCAAAATGCATTTCTAAGCTTGTGTGAGTGCATTGTATGATGGCACATTTAGGGGTTTTGTGTAACTATTCCTTACAATTACCCATAGATAGTGTGATTCCTTACAATTACCCATAGATAGTGTGACCTTTCAGGGTCAATAACTAGTATTCCTAATTATTGCCACTAAATAAAGGATTCTATAGACTTTAAAAAAGAGTATTGTAAGAAGAAGAAATTGATGGAGACAGAGTATTGAATGAGAAGAAAACAGAAAACCCAACTCTCATACCATATCAAATATTTAAGCTACCAATATAATAGAGTAAAAAAGAGAAAACGTGAATCTGTTTTAGCAGATCAAGCTATTGCATACTGAACACATTTTATTGATTCATCCATCTTGAAACACATTATGTTGGACCTATATCCATACTACATTAACCTCCAACTTATTAATAATATTGTCCATTTTAACCCAAAGCAACCCAAATGTATCCAAAAACCTAAAATAATAATTTTGTTAAAATTTTATATTCTTAACCACACTTTTCCAAATAATTTCTATTTATTGAGAAAAATTAATCAAAATAGATAACAAAATACAGTTATGAATCATAATAATTTAGAGAAAATATATAAAAAATAAAAAATAAAAAATAAAAACATACATCTATCAATTTGTCAAAAGCTATATAATTATTAACCTGAGGAAAAGACAATGTTGGAGAATAGCTGAGCCATGATACTTCATAGCTAAAATTGAAAGAGTCTAGAATTAAGCTGAACACAGATAGAGGTGATCCGACCAGATCACTTCTCTTCCAAAGCAACGATATGTTCGTTCCCAGACATAGCCATGGGAACATTAAGAATTCTGCACTTTTTTATTTACGTAATACCTAATAGGTGGTTTGAAAATAATCATAACAATTCCAGCTGAAATCGTTAGGAAATAAAACAGATCAAGGAATCAAACCAAGTGCCAGGTTCCGTCTTTCCAGTCTTGAGCGCGACGTAAGGCTGAAAGGCGATGTGCGCAGAGAGTATTGGTGGCGGGAATGTCAACCAACCAAAACTCCTCCCCACCGAAGAGCCTGCTCACGACGAATCCACGCCTCCAGCAGTCTTTCTCGTACGCTTCTACGAATAATCCTTCCTCTAAGGGAACAGCCAACTCGCTTTGAGGCAGAACAGGTCGCATTTTATCCGGCTGCACCTCCTTTACCAGTGGTTCGCCGTTAGCGTTTACAAATTTATCCAACTGTATACGGCAAGGATCGCCGCCCCTGGCAGGAGTTGTGACAGTTCCCTCAAACCAAGCTCCCTCGAATCCCTTCTCATCGCTTCGGAACTCGATTCTCATTCCTTCCACCCATTCCATTTTTTCCCGTTCCGCTTTACCGAACAACCCGAAACCCTTCAAATTCTGCAAACCGCCAGAAACCCTAAATAGCCTCAAATCTCTGCAACGCCAACACAGTGCCAAAAGAAATATGATGCGTTTTGCACCATGTGTTATGTTTTAATCATTTTTACCCCGTTTAGTTTATAACTTTGATTTTTAAATTACCCTAATTTTTATATACAGATCATTTTTAAGATAATAAATAATAATAATTTATTATTAATATTTGTTCAGATAACATGGCCTGAAAACATTCCACGGAAACGAACGGTTTACAAAACAACCGCTCAAATTTAAATTAAAGCCCTAATAAAATCAAGAAATTAATAAATATATTTAAAAAAAAAACTATTTTAAAATGTTTATTTTCTATTTAAAATAATTTTTAAATCATTTAGATTCAAAGAAACTAATACTTTGTAGAGTAATCTTTTAGAATAATAAAATTTATAAATATTTAAAAGAATTATTTATAAATCTAATATATATTTTGTGATGAGCGAAATTTTGAGTTATTATGGATTATTAATATTTGACATTTTGAGTTTTATTATTAATAACTTTAATTCCATCTTAACTTTATATCTATCAAGGGCTTGATATAGATCAAATCTCTTTTTATTTTGAAAGATATTTACATTTCAACACATTTAATCCCACTTAGCTATATCTGAAATTAATATGGTAATATGGATCTAGATTCTTTTAGTAATTGATTCTAATTCTAATTATAAAAAAGTTAATAATTTTATTTATTTTTACTTTATTTTAAATTTTATGTAATTAGATACATCAAAATGTTTTATTTTTATTATTATTATTATTATTATTATTTATGTCAACTACTAGGAAACATTCTAGTGTACACATTGTGTTTATTTTCATATGCATTGTTTATTTTGAATACATTTTCTAGAACTTTAATTTAATAATAAAAATCCATATCCACAGGCATCAATATTATCCATAGGCAGAATTCATAATAAACATCAAAATACCTCATAATATAGTGACATTACTAAAACTCACTAAAATATAATTTTATTGTAAATTATTTGATGTAAATTTTAATCATATATACACATTTAACTAAACATGGAACAAGATTCTATTTACTTCCACTTTAACATTTAGATTCCTAATTTGTATATAGGGCTTATTACACTACAATGGCTTATCAATACCACATACCAAAAAGCCATGTCTCACTCCACATAAAACTTGTACATATGATAATATTCTTTCATCCAAAATTGTATATATAGGGAGAGAAACCATGGGTTCTCACAACCTCTACCCCAAAATCCTCACATGTTGACTATTTTAGCTCATTTTTATTTTAATTATTAATTATTTTTTTAGTTATTAATATTTTAAATTGTATTTTATTTTTATTATTATGTAATGTTATTAACAAATTAACTTATGATTAATAGGTTACAT
The DNA here is from genome assembly GCA_000404065.3 of Pinus taeda. NCBI lineage: Eukaryota > Viridiplantae > Streptophyta > Pinopsida > Pinales > Pinaceae > Pinus > Pinus taeda. The sequence goes on from APFE031637360.1 coordinate 8,192, forward strand.
AAGAATACCATTGGCAAAACCATGGGTTGTCAAAATTTTGAAACCAAAAACCACCAATGGTAAATCATTATTTTGCCAAAAAATCATTTCAATTATTAATTTCCTTATTTTATTTTTATTTATTTATTTTCTTTGTATGTAATCTAATGGAGTCAAAAAGTTTACACTACATGATATTAATCTCTTCCATACTATGTTTGAGGGAAACTATTGATGCAACAATTTAATTGAAAGAGTGAGAAGTGCATAACTACTTTGCTTAAAAATCTATTTATGTCTATTATTATGAATATTGTAGAATATTGCATGGAGGTTAAATCCCTACCATCCAACTAATAATTATTGATATCTAAATTATAACTTTATTTTAAATTATTATTATTATTATTATTATTATTATTAAGGAGTAGATATCCATAGAAATCAATCCATGGCATGTATGGAAACATTTGTTTAGCTCTAATTATAAAAATCATAAGAATTAATTAAATTATAAATTTATTTAAAATAATAATTGTAAGAAGTAATGATAAAAACAATTAATATACAAGCTAAACATATGCAGTCATGAGTTTTAGACCAATTGGTGTGTGGGGTTTAGTTCCCATCACATCACATATTCAAATCTCATGGGGCGTGGTTCAATAGGAACCACCTTGGGAGAATTAAAGTATGCCAAAAGGGATCCACGCTTGATTGAGCTTCAAATAGTGCTCCACATAAGATTGTACTCATTCTTGCATTGAACATTTCACTTGGGAGGCCTATTGGAGAAGCCATAAAATGATGACTGTTGTGGTTGGGAGTCCCATGCTTTAAAATATATTCTTCCTCAAGAGATCTACTCACATACTCTTGGAGATAGAATAGTTGGTTAGTGCACAGAAAGAGATTTCCAATGGTATGTGGAAGTCCATAAATGGATCTCGGGATCAAAATTTATTGATAGTCGAAGTAAGGGTCTTGAAGTGCTTAAGATGAGGCTGAATTTCAGAATGAGGGAAGCATGCAAAATTTTATAACCACGAAAGGAGGCCAAATTTTTGATCCTGAATTGCAGAACTTTGAGACCTCAGAGAGTGAGACACTTTCCATGTTGGAAGTTCAGAATATTGGAGACTACCGAATATGAGAACCGTGAATTTTAGAAGGAGGCTTCACAGGTCAGAAGGTCTAAATATTAGAGCCTCTAAGGTCTGGAACTTTAAAACCTTGGAACCTCGGAACTGAGGAAGTTTAGAACTTCAAAACATTGATATTTCAGAACCTCATAATTCTCTATTAATTGAATTCTTTAAAAGTGTCGAGGGTTGCATGGAGCAGGAATTTCAAAGGAAATCAATTAGAAAACTAAGGAGTGAGGGACCCTTTCTCTCTCCTCGTACATGACACATGGTAGACATTTATTCTCCCTTACGAGATGACAATGGTAGATGACATCAACATGACATTGTTGTAGTCACAACAGGTGTTAATGAGATTCGTCATTACTGAGTGGCCTAATGGGGCAAATCTTGGTGACATGTGTCACCACTATGTAGATGTCATGTGGGGTTGATGATAAGAGAGTGATGTCATCATGGGAGCATATCAGAGGTCAGAGGTTTTGTATTTTCGTTGTAATTGCATTTTCATAAAGTCTCAATATAAGGAGCTCTCATGTGGTTGGGCCTAGGCCATGTAGCCCAAAGAACTAAGGGTGTAGAGAAATTCTTAGCACTTGAGTGTTATGGAGAAGTTTTGTGGGTATTTCGGAGGTCAGAAATTCGTAACTTTGTCATAATTGCATTTTGGGGAAAGTCTCGATATGAGGGAGCTCCGATGTTAATTGGCGTTTGGTCATGGAGCCTCAAGAACCAAGGGTGTAATGGAGATCTTAGCAACGAAGTGATATGGAGATGCCCCATGATCATATCGAAGGTCGGGATTTTGTTACTTTGTCGTAATTGCATTTTGAGAAAAGTCTCGATATCGAGGAGCTCTCATGTTGATTGATGTTTGGTTGTGGATCCAAAAGAACCATGGGCATGAGAAAGAACACAAGGAGATATGCCCCAAGATGACCCTAAAGGGCTTAATACCTCACTGCTATGATGCAAGTCGTAGAACTTAGTCTTATGGTATAAAACAATAAGGGGCAAAGAAAAAGGTGCTAAAGGGCAATCATAATCTTTTGATTTTGTAAAATAACCTTAATAAAGTTAAGATATATCGAGCTACAAAATTTCTATACAGAGGTGTATGAAGTCAATGGTCATAACATGTGCTCCTATGCCGTAAAAAAATAAGGGGCGAAGCAAAACAGACTAAAGGCCAATTGAAATCTCATGATTTATTATCATTGCCTTTATAAAGTTATGATATGTGGAACTCTCAAAGTGCAACACAGAGGAATATGAAGGATGAATGAGACAGAAACTAAGTAAATGTTCATGGTAAGGTTGGTGTCACATGAGTAATGAGAATTGCACAAAATCTTGTTTAGATGAACAAATAGGACCACGCTTGCATAGGATGAAATAATGGAATCTCTCATGAACTAAGACAAGCCAGCCCTAGTCTTGCATGCATGCCCCAAGGGATTAAAAGAAGAAAAAAGCCTCTGAACTATATATTTTATTACATGAAGGAGAGCCATGCCCGAGGTACGTGTTTCTCTTTAAATGACAATTCATAAGTATGTCCTCAGCGAGAAAGAGCCATACCATTGGTACAAGCTAAGAAGAAGAAAATTCTCAGAAGGCCATGCTCCATGTTTAATATGATCGCAGTAGCAATGTATGAGACATAACAACAAGAAGGAGTTCCAAGTGCAGCAGAAGAGTTGGGTAGTGTGAATGGAAGAATGATGGCTAACAGAGACAACATTGGTCACATAGTTTCAGTGAAACAAAATCTAGGATTGCAGTTGAGTAACTTGTGGGAATAACATTGATTCTAGTGAGTTGTGTGGATATCCTTGTGCATGAGTGCACTACATAGGAGAGGCTAAGTCATCCTATGATGCACAGAGAAGAAGAGAGTGC
>APFE031637364.1:0-31381 GCA_000404065.3 Pinus taeda
TATCTGTGTCCCAACTGAAGATATGCTCTACAAGGAAACATATGCTGCTCACTTCTACCTCTAGAAAGCTTTGATTTGGAGATCAAATTTCTCTATCAACTCAATCTGAAAAATCGAATTCTCCTCCAAACTTTGACCTCCTTAGCCCAAGAATTGTGCTGCCTCTGGGGTTTCAAATTGCTACCTCTGCAGTAATTTCGAATTCCTCTTCCTTTCTTCTTCTGATCTCTTTTGCTCATGATTTGTTTTTTTATACCATGTGAAAATTTAGTTAGTTAATTCCTACTACAACAACTAATGTTAATTCTTCTTATTGTTAATTTGATTAAACAATTTACTTGTTGTGTGCTACGACAAATATTGAATTAAATACACTACAACATACACAAATATAAATGGTGGAAACTAAATAGAAGACAGACAAGAAATAATTATCACACACATCTACACAATTATTTTTGGACAAATGTCCCCGGAAAAACTTAGTGTGGGAAAACTAGTGCAATACCTAAGGGTTTACATGATTAAGGAGTAGTAATCTAAGTACAAATCTATGGATGCTTTAGAACTAGCAATCCATGTAGAGAGAACATATGAAAAACATCTAGTGAGAAAGTTCCCACTTCCATTGGTAATCCGATGCTAACCTTAGCTCAAGATGCGCTGCCCCTTGCTGCCTCTGTGCTGCCTTTTCATCAGCTTAACCAGTTTTGTGTCAGCCTGCTGGCACAAATGCAGCTCCCTCCCTCTGCTCCTGATTAGCTTCTACTTTGGGAAATATATCTTTTGGCTCTCCAGGCTCCCACTCTATCTTCTTCCTCTAAAACTTGACTTCTCCTCATTAAATACAAATCTCCCTCTAAAGGTACGTGCTACCTCTCTTCACTGTGTCAACATTTCTGTGGAGTACATTTTGTCTCTACTATGCACTCCTCAGATCTAGAAAAGCTTTCTTCCAAATACTATCTCTGCCTCTCAGTGCAAGAAACCACTTCAAATCTCTATTTGGTAACTTTTGCATCACTCCCTTCAGAAATTTTATGTCTGATATCTTACTCGATGTTCTCTCCAACTTCTGAGTAAGCTTGCTCTTATAATCATTCAGTTGAGAACCAATGACCCAGATTAGATTCTAATCAATAGCTCAAATAATTTTTGATTGATCCTCGTCTTCTTCTAGAAGTTTCACCCATACATTGATTAATACCATTTAATTATTTTAATTTCCTAAGCTTAGACTTAGGGACCCATTAAAAATAATTAATTATTTTAATAAAACTGTCTCGAGGTGGAATTTCCCAAAATGATTTTTACGTATTATGGAATGCATGTTCCCAAGCCTCCCTACAATTTTTGAAGCTTACAGCACATCGGATATTATTAGAAATAAACAATTTACACCTTTATAAGTCATGCTAGCCACATATTCTAGGAATCAAAAGTGCATATCATCATGTTTATATTCATATCATCATTAAGTTTGAAATCGTCCTTTTTACAAAGAGTGGTATGCATGACATCTACAATTTAACATGGAAATTAGAGAACCAATCATATATCGGAATCTTCCATTCCTTTCATTTGAAATTGTGATGTCAACACATTCATACAATGCACAACCATCATCAAAATTATATAGTAGAGCCCCACTTCCTTCTCGAAAAATAATGAGGGTGATCCATTACTTGTGTTAACATTTCCAAAAAACTTACATATTACAATTCATCATGACATCAACAATATGGGTAGTAAAACGGTTTTCACACTAGAATACAAGTGTACACCTCAACTTCACATTTTTTACCTTTTCAATGGTCCATAAGGCCAAAAGTGCCAGGTCTTCAAACTCAAAACAACCTAGATAATTTTCAAATTGGGGCGCATTACTAAACATTAAAACCCACTATTCACATTAAGAAGTTGTGTTTTGAGAAAGATACAAGTTCCTTTTATTCCATTTTATTTCTAATGATATACTAGTCAATTGTAGTCATAGGTCATTATGGTAAATTTCTAGTGAGTATTCTAAGTGAGCGATGAGTCATTCCTAAAAAAAATACTCATTTTACTCTCTAATATTTAGTTTTGAGCTATTTCAACTAACATATTTCGAATCATATATTTGGAGAGCAATTTCTAGGCAATGTAAGGAAATGTCACTTGATAAATAGGTTTAGATGTTTCTAAATTTACATTGTTATCATATTAATATAAATATGTCCCAAAAGTAAAAATAATATTACACGTTTTAATGAATTCAATGATTAAGAAATAGAGTAAATTAGAAAAATAAAAGCATTTTTTACCACTTATGTATACTTTAATTTCATTCTTCCTTCTCAACATCTATAGCTATATTCAAATGACAAATCTTTGATGTCGAACATTATTAGATATAGGAAGAATGAGATCTCATACAATAGATATGATATAATAACTTATTATAATAAGGTTGTTAGGTATGAATTCTCTCAATTTTCCTATATGACCATAGTCATTACTAAGACTTTTGTTGAACAACATGGCAAGTAGTCCAAATCATACGTATGAGTTCCTTGTTTCATTTGAAGCACATGTCATTTCTTGTAGAAAAAATTACAACGAGAAACAGAAAAAAAGAACAAAAATATTTAAGGATGAACATGAAATACTATGAAGCATTTTGTTCATATCTAAGAATTGATTCATGACTAAATTTACATGCATGCCATGTATAGTTCTTTTATGATATAGGAATGGGTTAAGAAATATATATATATACTATTAATATAATTTTTTAATACAGGTGTTTTAGAAATATTAATGGACCAAAATTAAATGTTGAAATTAGTTCATTTCAGAAAAACATTAGAGAGATGTTAAATTTTTAATCATTAATTGACATGCCTTGACCTCAAACCATGTCTTTATATTTGATCTTTAAAGACAACTTTTATCACATTATCATGAGAACAAATCATTTAGAAAGTTGTAAACACTATTTATATCTTAAAAATTAATAGATGATTTCACAATTTTTCCATAAAATAATAAATTTTTGATATGTTAGTTATAAACATAAAAGAAAAAATAAAATATTAATTAAATTCTAAAAAATACTATTTTCAAGTTTCATAAAGCTTTATAATATGTAATGCTATTGTGTTTATCACCACTAATAATATAAATGTGTTCAAATACTATTCGCATAAAAGAGAGATTCATATCAGAGGCATAAATAACTAACTATAACCATTATTTTAAAACTTATACCAACAAGGTTCACAAAATTTTATTGAGATTGAGATAAGAGATGTTTTGCCAAATGATTACATTACATGAATGCCATTTATTTATTTACTTGCTAGGAGAAGATGAGAATCTAAGGTAAAAGCAAGCAGACCACATTAGTGATGTGCATGTGCTCCTGGTGAGATTTAATAACACAAAATATGAGACCAGGGAGATTAAGCATGCGGGATAGGACGAAGGCGATGGGCATGGGGAGGTGGAGACGGAGGGCAGTGAGAATGAGGGGGCACAGGGTAGCCCGGCTTGTGGCACCCGGATGCAGCTTTTGCCGACCCTTCTGCCAATCTTCCAGAACCTACTTCTTCGTTAGACTTAGCGGCAGCAGCTTCAGCAGCGTGTGTCACAAGAATCGTCGAAGTTAACAACAGCATTGCTACTACTGATATCCAGCACAACCGCACCATTTCCGTCTTCTCGGATTTCATGGCCATCTTGTTGATGAATTCTAACTGTACTTGCAGAATGTATAACAGAATCGATAATAGAAAAAGGAATTGCGAATTGCGTTTTGGAATTGTAGTGCGATGGATGGATCTTACTTATAGACAACACACCGGCATGGCATGGAGGGTTTACAATCGGTCGAAGGAATTCAGTGAAACTCAACGCGACTTTCTCACTCTCCGTTACGGTCAACATCTACTTGTGCGTGACACTTGTTTTGCACAATCACCCCATCTCTCAAATCTGTTACATGAATCCCCAGTATTTGATTTTGCGTGTTAATCTTTGATTCTTGAAATTTAGAATCTGATTTCAACTTGCACGATGATGGAATCCTTGTTGCCGGGAATGAAAAGAAGTGCGGGCCAATTCAAATTTAATTTATTCTAAAAGCCCTCATGGTAATTTTTTAACTAGGGTTTTTAATCCAATTTCTTAACTCGCTTTCTTATCCAATGTTGTTTTTGTGTTTTTCTTACTCTCCCCACATACCTAATTTTTTTTGTTTTTTAATTCCTTTTACTATACTATTGAGATTTATCTATTTATTTATTATTCATTATATCTTATAGTTAATTTTTAATGATTAAATGCTATTATTATTATCTATTACTTAATAAATGTTTTTTTATAGGTAAGCACCCACCCCGATTTGAACGAGTAACCTATCACAAGGAGTGCCTTAACAGTGCACCCATTCAACGTCAATCCAAAGTCTTATGGTCTTATCACTTCATATACATTATTTTAATTATGTTGGTTCAAATCTATATTTCTAAAAAATATCAATTCAAATCAATGGTAAATTTCATAATACATGTCTTATACAAAGGTACAACAATGGTATATTATACATGTCTTCATCAAAGGTATGACAATGTTCATTAGTGATATGCTTCTAAGCCAAAAACATCGAACCGCGAAAGAAGCCATTTATTTAAACATTTCCGGGACTATTTCCGAAACCTTGTATATAGGGGTATTGTCTTTTTGCAATCAACTTACCATTTAAGTTTTTAAATGCATTCATGTTTTTCCACATAGAAGGATTAACTTGAGTATCTAATATCTCTTGGTCCACTTCTACCAAAGCCCGTTTTTTTGCATAATGCTAGTTACATAAACAATTTGAAGATATTTAGTAATATAAAAAGGGATTCTATACTTTATAAAAAGAAACAAGTGTCAAGACAACCATCAATGCAAACTACATTACTATATGAGGGAGGAACAAATATTGGTAATATGCTATTACAATATACCTGACGAAATGAAAAAATTGTTTTGCAGCAATTTGCAATGAGAACATTGTATGGTATGTTGTTATGTTGAATACAAATGCAAGCACTACCAATAACATCAGAGAGATCCTCCAAAGTGTTACCCCCTTCAAAAACGAGGCCCCTCATAGGATAGTCAAGAAGCTCCAAGATATTGTCCCCACCTTCTCAGACTTCCATGGTACTCCTTTTGTGGGTACAGGAAAGAACGTTAAGATAATAATCATTCCACATTGATTCATTACATCAAATTGTACAATTTTAGGATATCACAGTTGTAATCATATATGTACAGTTCAAAATAAGTTATTGAATAAAAAAAATTAAAACAATGAATTATTTAACCTTTTATTTATGTTCAAAAGTTCCACCAAAACAGTTTCAATGTGTAAAGAGTCACATGTTGCAACTAAAATAGTGTACTTAAGTGGAAATGTAGATGGTTTATAGTTGCAAAAGATCCGAAGCTATTGTAAACAAGACGAAAAATTGGATTTCCAGCCTCGAAAACCAAAAGTAATGGTAAGGATAAACTATCATGGTAAATACATCGGGGAAAGCATTCCAATACTCTAGGGATAGTTACCACATGCCCCTGTTTAATTGGATTCACTTGTCGTATAGAAAAGAATAACATTAGAAGTGCATCAATGAACAATAAAAAAAACCCAGACACTGCATGAAAAGGTGTTGTCATAATCGTTATTTCTAATTAAATTTACGGAACACACATTTGGATTGTCAAAGGCATGAAGCGTCTCTTTCCGCCCTACTTTGGTGAAGTTGAACTTACTGGGGTCGAAGCCCTACAATACCACCTATAGTTGAAATTCAGTAGGAAATTTCTTAACATGATGTCCTTCATTCAGTTGAGCGATGAAACCATATTCGTCTGGGTTGATCTACAATTTATTACCCCCACATAGTCTGCGGATAGCATCCATGTTAAAGTGTGTCCTTAAAAACATCACCCCAAAAGGAATAACCAAATTAATGTATGTTCAACAGGAAATTTCAAGAATTTGCATCACGTTTTGCATTAAATTTATATGTTCCTACAATTTTCTATACTTTCAATGATTTTAAGGGATGCAATATTTTTAGCATGTCTTAGGTTCCTATGTCTAAAAATATTCCAACAATTCTTTGTAACTCTCACAATAGCTAAACTATTTATTTACATAGCAATGAATATAAAAGGTGAGAAAGTGAGGGTACTGATTTAAATCCTGCAAAGGAGTGGGATACCTATTTGAAAAATAGAGAAAACAAGTGTATAATCTTACCTCGTAAAACCCAATAGAATTCCACAGGAGGCTGACATTCATTCGAACAATGGAGAAATTGGCACAAATCACAAATTTTACAAGCTCAAAGAAATGTAAATGGGAAGGGAAATATAACCCATAAAATGAAGAATAAATTTTATTACTATGGTCATTCCAAAATGTAAGTCTATCAATGTAGTAGCTGCATAGAAAGAAAAAAAGAACTCCATTTCATAGATTAGAGAATTCACCCATCTAGCACATATTCTTCCGATTACCCCAAATTATGGGTAATGTTGTGACCTAGAATAGAAATAAATGCAAATCACTCAAACTCTCTCTCTCTCTCTCTCTCTCTCCCAGAAATGTATATGTATTAGAATTTTGCATCAAATAAAAGGTTTCTAGCTTAATGATTTGTAAACAACACAAGTAAAAAATCAAAAGAAGTCATCTAACCAGAGAATAAATATCAATAAAATTTAAAATTACAAATGCTTCAATATGATAAAATTAAATAACAAGATATCCTCTACATTGAGACGAGGTGTTTGTCTTACATATAAATTCTTTGATAGTAATTTATGACTTGATATAGATTCTCAATAACCTCGGTCACTACTTTATTGGTTTGTTGAACAGTTTCTTGATGATATTTTTGAGCGTTTTGGGTTCTATGTTTTCGAGATTTGCAAAGATAATGATTGTTTAAAATGTTTTGTAATAGTCTAGTTAATATTATTAGGTATAAGTAATATATTAGCCCAATTTTAGGTAGTTATGATGGTATTTATATTTTATTGGAACCAAACTTTGTGAGAGCTAGCAATATCTTCCACACAGATGTATGAATCCTTAACCAAGGGAAAAAACAAGTGTGTTGTGAATATAACAAAATGATAAAACCGGGTCTTACATATCCACTGAACTATATTTTTGGTTAGTGGTTTTGCAATTATAATAAAATCCCTCATTTGGAGAGTCTCATAACAATACATGGAGAAAATGTGCATCAAATGCCATCTTTCCAACCACTGAGTACATTACCACAGTATATTATACATGTCTTCAGCAAAGCTATGACAATGCTACTTCTAACCCAAAAACTTTGAACCCCCAAAGAAGCCATTTATTTAAACATTTCCTGGACTATTTCTCAAACCTTGTATATAGGGCTATCCTCCTTTTGCAATGAACTTACCATTTATGTTTTGCCACATAACAATATTAACTTGAGTGTTTAATATATCCTAGTCCACTTCTCCCAAAGCTTGTTTTTCTACTTAGCATTAGTTGTATACATAATTCAAAAATGTTTAGTAATATAAAAAAGGATTATACACTTTATTAAAAGAAACAAGTCTCAACATAGCCATTAATGTTAACTAGACTGCTGCATGAGGGAGGAACAAGTATTGGTAATATGATACTACAATATACCTAAGGAAACAAAAAACCCTTTCTGCCACCAATTTTCAATGAGAATAGTGTATGGTATGTTTTTATCTGAAGACATATGACCACACTACCAAATCATTGGAGATATCCTCCGAAGTATTACCCCCTTAAAAAAACAGACCCTCACAGGATAGTCGAGAAGCTCCATAATATTGACCCCGCCTTTCTCAGACCTTCATGGTACTTTTTTTGGGTGCTTTTTCAATGAGGAGAGGAATGTTGAGGTAATAACCTTTCTTCATTAATTCATCATGCCAATTTTCACAATATTTAGATATCACAGTTGTAATCATATCTCTATAGTTTACAAATTTGTTATCAAATCGAAAAAAATAAAAAGAATGAAATATTTAACCTCCTCTTATTTCTATTCAAAAGTTCCACCGAAATTGTTTCAATCCAAAAAGAGTCAAATGTTGCAACTAATATAGTGGAGATAAGTGGAATTGTAGTTGGTTTATAGTTGTAAAATCTCAGAGGCTCTTGTACCCATGACGAGAAAATGGGTTCCGAGCCTCAACAACCAAATTAAATTCTAACAACAAGCTATCATGGTTAACTCCTTTAGGCAAGGAGTTCAATACTCAAGAAGCACATTCTCACACTCAATTGGACTCACCTGCAGTATAAGAAACAATAACATGAGAAGTGCATGAAAGTGCACTACAAACCCCAAACACTGCATCAAAAGGTGTTTCCATCCTCGCTATTTATGCTTACATTTATGGTAATCAGATTTGGACTATCAAAGATAGGGAATTTTTCCAAGTACCGAATTTTTTTTTGCTCAATTTCTTCAAAATTGAAAAACAAGTCTTCCTCGCCTACTTTGGTGAAGTTGAATTTACTAGAGTCGAAGCCCTAAAGCACGTTGTCCACTAAAATTCAGTAGGAAATTTCTTAATATGACACCGTTCATTCAGTTGAGAAATGAAACCATATTTTATAGGGATGATCTGGAAGTTAATACCCCCAAACATTTTGTGGCTACAATCCATGTCAAAACATGTCCTTAAAAACATCACCCAAAAAGGCATACCCAAATTAATCTATGTTGAATAGGAAATTTCAATAATTGCATCACATCTTACACATTGAAATTTTATATGTTCATGCTGTTTTCCATACTTTCAACACTTTTATTGCATGTAATATTTTTAGTATGTAAAAATAAACATAATTCCACATGAGACTCACATTCATGCCAACAATGGATAAGTTGAAACATATCATAAATTTTGCAAGCTCGGAGAAAGGTAAATGGGAAGGCTAGATATATCCCATATAATGAAAGTAATTAGATTAATTATGGTCATTTCAAAATGTAATTCTATAGATGTAGTAGCTGCATAGAAAGAAAACAAGAACTCCACTTCATAGATAAGAGAATTCACCCATCTAATAGGTATTCTTACCACTCCGCCAAATTATGTGTAGTGAAAGAAAACAAGAACTCCACTTCATAGATCAGAGAATTCACCCATCTAACACATATTCTTCCTACTTCCCCAAATTATGAGTAGTGTTGTGACCTAGATTAGAAATAAATGCATATAACTCAAACTCCCTCTCTCTGACATAGAAATGTATATGTATAATAATTCCACCTTGAAGAAAAGATTTCGAGGTTGATGGTTTGTACCAAAAAATAAAAATAAAAAAAATTGAATCAATGAATATTATTACATGTTTTTTTAAAATGTATTTATGTTTAACTAATATATTTATTCTTTCAATAATAATAATAATTAAAAAATGAAATAATAATTTAGTTATGTTTTATGATATTGATATGTATAATGAAGATGTAATTTTGATATGTTTATCAATGTTTACTAATCTTTTAATTTATATGATCATCCTAATTTAATTATAATTAACAAAAGACACTTTTCAATACTAAAATCATAGAACCATACATCTTTATAATTCACAGACTCGTTTAATTTATATGATCATCCGAATTTAATTATAATGAACTAAACACATTTTTCAATACTAAAATCATAGAACCATACAACTTTATAATTCACAGACTTGATTAACTATGGAACCATGGTGCAATTTGAAGAAAACAAAAAATTCCTACCAATTTCTTGTTTTAGTATTTCTATATTGTATTCTTTCATGTGGGCATCATCTTAAATTAACCTTTTATTTCCTAAAGAAATTTACTTGTATTTTTATTTCCCTCTTAATTTATCATAAATTAATTAATTATAGAAAATATCATATCAACACATATAATATTAAGTATGTGGTATGTGTTCAGGCCATACATTTTGACGAGGTGTGTGTTTAGGCCATACATATTGAATCAGGTGGCAGAGCCTTCATGTCCAGAGAATCGGTCACGATGAATTGAAGTGTTGGAAACATTATCTAGAAATTAAGCCCAAAAGGTTACTTAAGGAGAAGAATGAAAAGAAGGCAATTGCAGTAGTCCAGCAAGATCTAGGTTTAGATTCAGGTGATGAAAGGAGGATAACCATCATGGTTACGATAGGTAAAACCTCCAACATTAGTTCAAGATCAAAAACTATTGCATATTCATCTAACATAAATCCTCCACATGAGGATAAGAGAGTTGATTTGTTTAACATAAGGATAACTTCTAAGAATACAAAGATAGATACAATGTTTGAGAGTGGATCACAGGCGAATCTAATCTCTGAATATTTAGTTAAAAGTTTGAGTTTGGAAAGAAAAAATCATCGAAGACCTTACCCATTAGGATGGCTAATCAATGGAAACATCATGTAATAAATGAAGAAAAAGTGATTCAAACAAATCAACAACTAAATCAATACTTTCAAAGACAAACTAAGTTGCAGCAAGTTCACTTAGTAAATAGGAAGCATAAAAGTATGTCAATTCAAGTAGCTGGCTTGATATCAAGTATATCTTTCATTGTCTCTATCATTATGAAAAATAGTTTGTCTATACATATTGACGGTATTAAACATCATCCAGTAGAGACTATTTTCAAAGATTGTGAATCACTAACTCATGGTTCTTAGTGGAAAGAAATCAATTGCCATGTTGATAACAGGTTGTTTGCCCACCATTATAAGTTGTTCATATCGCAGATGGATGAAACAGGTCACTGACTCAAAACTTTCCATGGTCAACATCATCACGGTCATCATTTGCAAGTGATTGATCAAATGTATTGGTACATCATTAGGTCAAGGTGGAAAGAGAGGGAGTTCTACCCTCATCGACTAATTTTTTCGTCAAACTTTTATGGTCCAAAAGCTTTCAAGTGGAGAGGAAGTCTCGAGGAGAATTCCATTGATTTAGTTGCACAAGTGTTTAAGTGTCATCATCAGTATTCAGTGTCGTCGTCAATTCCGTTAAGATTCAACAATTTGACAATGTTGGTTATGGATTAGGTTGTTCAGGTAATGTTTATGGTATATATGGCTTTGAGTGGAAATGGGTTTGTACCTAGCTGTCAACTTGTGTCCATCAATAGTTCCGCTAGGATTGGTCGATGACATGTGTCGTGTCTTTGCCTCACAGATTGATCATCATTTTGGGTTGTCATCCACTTTGCAGGGTTTGATACGATTTGTCGACATAGCTTATCGTCCTATGATATTGGTACAAATGTCAATTTTTGATGAAGAAAAGGTACATAGGTTATTTTGTGAAACCTAAACCTAATACAAACCTAATGCTAAAAACCTAAACCCTAAGTGCATTAACCTAACACCTAAGCCCCAAACCATGTATCAAAGCCTAATTCTATACCTAATGAATGTTTCCTAAGTCTAAACCCCTAAACCTATGATCATATAACTCTCAGACTATATTCATATGTTAACACATTGTAAAACAAATATAAAAACAAGACCATAGGCCTTGACTGCAACCACATCAGAGGTTAGCTGCCACATGTAACCACTAGGCAGTTGTCACATGCAGGTGGTTAACAAAGCCATCACTGGAACTATCGGGATAGTCGACAGATGTTAGGTCGCGGTTAGACTACCCTGTTCACATGCAGGCGATCAATATCCTCCGACCGGTTAGTAAATCACAAGCAGTCCTGTGGTTATTATAAAGTTTATTTATGGTTCTTTTGTTGAAGTTGTTAAGACAACTAATGTGATGGTCATTAAGCCTAGCCTAGGTTTCATGGAACCACAAGAATGAGTTCTAAAACTCAACCTGAGGCAACCAAATTCACCCTGAATTCAACCAATGTGGTTTTCATGAACCTAGAGGCTTGTAAAAGGTGAAGTTTTCCTTCATTGATGAGAAGAGTGGTTTTTTGACTTTTTGCTGGCAGATTCTGGAGGTCATAGGCAATCATGTTTTTGGTGTTATAGGAGCATCCGAGGTGAGAATTGGAATTCGTAAGAGGTATTGGAAAACTGGTTCAGAGGGATATCTGATGACAGTGATAAGAGGTGCCAGGGTGCACATTCAAACTGATCAAATATCTGTGTAACCAACACCTTATTTTCATTCCTAGTAAAAATGGTCGCCCATCTTGAAAGTTGAAATGGATATGTAGGCCATCAAGGAAGAACTTCGTCATCAATCTTGATGTCTGGTATCAATGTGTTTTTACTATTTTCCCTTTTTTTATGTATCTTTATTATGTTTAATCAACTGTCGTAAAGTCGTCTTCTCAAGCAGTTTTCCTCGATTTCCACAATATCAGCTAACATTCAAATCATTAATTGTCAATTAATTCTACATCAGTTTTAGTTTATGATCATTTCAGATCAGTTACGTAGGCATGGGGTTTAAAATTTGACTAGCTCAATCTCATTCTCTTAAACATGCCCAATTAGGAACTCTCAGAGGCCATGAAAATCTCAATCTACTAATTCCATATCGAGCTCTCGTGGCATCATGTATCTTTTTATACCAGGCTTTGGCCTTGAAATGACTTTCTAAACTATAAAACAATTCCTATAAAGGTTCGTGTTTTTGAAATAAAACTTCTACTTCAGGAACTTCAACTCTCCATTCATCCAAAAAATAATGAAAACTAAAAGAAAATTTTTAATAAAACATCTGCCTACATCTCGAGATCGTGCCTTTCAACTACCTTCACCTAGGATAATCGAATTGTTGAACATTCTCCAGTCGTCTAACATATAATCCAAAGCCTCAATTTGATAAAAATGGACAGGAGGGAAGTTATTTTCAAAGGGGAATGCCTTATGGTATAAATATAGAGGAGGGGAGTGATTCTGTAACTATTGATCTCATTGTCCCCTTGCACTTTCCTACTTTCCATTGCCTTCTTTCTCCAAATCCATTGTGCTCCAAGAATTCTCCAAGAAAACTCTAAGTGTGGAAGTGTGTGAGAGAGAAAGAAATAGAAGGGAGCTTGAAGCTAAAGATGCAAAAATGTAACATTGAAAAATGAAATGCATTGATCCTCAAAAGTATATCTATAATTGAGGCCTCTATTTTCCCCATTTTCCTCTATTTTTCCTTAAATTTCATTCTCATGAAAATATGTGACCTTTCACCTTTCTTTTCTCCTATTTTCCATTATTTTCATAAATAAATGTCAATAAATGTCTCTTTGCCTTTACCATTTCCTTTTCTAATTTGCTTTAGCCATAATAAACCAAATGAATACCTAGGATTTTTTTCCCAATATTCGCCTTGGGATATGTGTCCCATGACCTTGGTCTTATTTTTTCCTTTATTAACTTTATTACATGTATTTTTATCCAGGGTTATTACATAACACTCCCCCTTAGGGGAACACCATCCTTGTTCTTCAATGACACCTATAACTAGTAAGACCACTAAAAACTGAAACATACTACCCCATAGAGATTTATAACCCAGTTCATTACAATATTTATAATGACTTCTTAATGAAAACATGACAACCATACTAGATCTTTATAACACAACTCATTACAATACATGCAATCAGAACCACATATACTCATGAACATTTTCTTCAACTAGCAAATAATCATACTTTCTATGGAGCTTTAACCACAAATCGATAGAGTTTTTACAATAATATAAACATATATACATATGTAC
This sequence comes from Pinus taeda, assembly GCA_000404065.3. Lineage (NCBI taxonomy): Eukaryota > Viridiplantae > Streptophyta > Pinopsida > Pinales > Pinaceae > Pinus > Pinus taeda. The sequence goes on from APFE031637364.1 coordinate 13,775, forward strand.
ATTTAATTAACCAACAAATAAAAGGATATGGTGCCCATATAAGCAACAAGGGAATCTATAGGCTCACACCTCCACCCTCAAAGTAGTACTAGGATTCACCTCCTTCTTAGGAAGTCTAGAATCCACTGCCAAAGAGAAACCTACATCCATTGTCTAGCGCTAAAATCGCGTGCCACTTGTCTTCTCAATGAACAACTACTAGCTCATTTTTATAGGGGACCCCCTTGTTGGGAAAAATACTGAGGGGGTGGGGGTGAATCAATATTTTAAAACTCGCTTAAACCTTTCAATTTCTTATTTAGATTTCTATATGCTCATTAAGTAAAACATCGTATGTACGCACCAACGAAGAAGGACAGCTACACATATCCAATTAACTAACTTTTCATATATTTTTCCATTTGTTCTACATTAACGAGTGTATCATCACTTCATTAACATTTAATTAAAAAGTATCCATGAGAAGTAAAAACAAAATAAACCATCATACATAATCATCATAGTAACACAAGAGGAGACCATAATTTTTAGGTGGAAACTCAATGTGTAGAAACCATCATTATTGTTCTCTTTGTCTTCATCCTTTATTATAAATGAAAACATCTTACAATCTTGTACTGGCACATACTATTACCAATACGCAATCACCTACCTACAAAAGGATACAATCTTCTCTCATTCTCCAACACCCTCTAGAAGGGAAATCCAATCCCCTAATCTCATTTATTGGTACCCACCAGAAGAGAGCTCCAACCTCCTAATCATATTTACCAACTACCAGTTCATATTTATTTATCTTCTTGTTGTTCATATTGTTTTGATCGATCTATTGGATTCCGCTATTTGAAAGTAGAAGTAGATTCTTCTCATGTGCTTTAGTACATTGCATGACCTTGTAAATCTACAATATTTTCTATAGTTAACATAGGTTTTGATATCCTACTCATCTAGAAGGCATGATATCCTTGTCTTCCAGATCATGTAGTTGGATGCACCCTCTCAAACCGATCCTAATCTCGCAGCCCATGAGCTGCCATGTTTACAAGTGAAATGTCAAATTGCCTCCTCTCCCTTTTGCATTGCTGCTGGGCTGGACTACGGACCCCATGTTGGAGTTAGTAGATGTGCGGTCCTACTACTTAGCAAATTAGAATTCACATTTCTTCGCTGGAAGTCATTGGAGGAAGAAGTCCATTAAGTGTGTATTCTTCTCACCCCACTGACGTTATTTTGACAATAGCTGCTACAAAATATCTGTGTCCCAACTGAAGATATGCTCTACAAGGAAACATATGCTGCTCACTTCTACCTCTAGAAAGCTTTGATTTGGAGATCAAATTTCTCTATCAACTCACTCTGAAAAATCGAATTCTCCTCCAAACTTTGACCTCCTTAGCCCAAGAACTGTGCTGCCTCTGGGGTTTCAAATTGCTACCTCTGCAGTAATTTCGAATTCCTCTTCCTTTCTGCTTTTGATCTCTTCTGCCCATGATTTGTTTTGTTATACCATGTGAAAATTTAGTTAGTTGATTCCAACTACAACAAATAATGTTAATTCTTCTTATTGTTAATTTGATTAAACAATTTACTTGTTGTGTGCTACGACAAATATTGAATTAAATACACTACGATATACACAAATACAAATGGTGGAAACTAAATACAAGAGAGACGAGAAATAATTATCACACGCATCTACACAATTATTTTTGGACAAATGTCCCCGGAAAAACTTAGTGTGGGAAAACTAGTGCAGTACCTAAGGGTTTACTTGATTAAGGAGTAGTAATATAAGTGCAAATCTATGGATGCTTTAGAACTAGCAATCCATGTAGAGAAAACATATGAAAAACATCTAGTGAGAAAGTTCCCACTTCCATTGGTAATCCGACACTAACCTTAGCTCAAGATGCGCTGCCCCTTGCTGCCTCTGTGCTGCCTTTTCATCAGCTTAATCAGTTTTGTGTCAGCCTGCTGGCACAAGTGTAGCTCCCTCCCTCTGCTCCTGATTAGCTTCTACTTTGGGAAATATATCTTTTGGCTCTCCAAGCTCCCACTCTATCTTCTTCCTCTAAAACTTGACTTCTCCTCATTAAATACGAATCTCCCTCTAAAGGTACGTGCTACCTCTCTTCACTGTGTCAACATTTCTGTGGAGTACATTTTGTCTCTACTATGCACTCCTCAGATCTGGAAAAGCTTTCTTCCAAATCCTATTTCTGCCTCTCAGTGCAAGAAACCACTTTAAATCTCTATTTGGTAACTTTTGCATCACACCCTTCAGAAATTTTATCTCTGATATCTTACTCGATGTTCTCTCCAACTTCTGAGTAAGCCTGCTCTTATAATCATTTAGTTGAGAACCAATGACCCAGATTAGATTCTAATCAATAGCTCAAATAATTTTTGATTGATCCTCGTCTTCTTCTAGAAGTTTCACCCATAAATTGATTAATACCATTTAATTATTTTAATTTCCTAAGCTTAGACTTAGGGACCCATTAAAAATAATTAATTATTTTAATAAAACTGTGTCGAGGTGGAATTTCCCAAAATGATTTTTATGTATTATGGAATACATGTTCCCAAGCCTACCTACAATTTTTGAAGCTTACAGCACATCAGATACTATTAGAAATAAACAATTTACACCTTTATAAGTCATGCTAGCCACATATTCTAGGAATCAAAAGTGCATATCATCATGTTTATATTCATATCATCATTAAGTTTGAAATCGTCCTTTTTACAAAGAGTGGTATGCATGACATCTACAATTTAACATGGAAATTAGAGAACCAATCATATATCGGAATCTTCCATTCCTGTCATTTGAAATTGTGATGTCAACACATTCATACAATGCACAACCATCATCAAAATTATATAGTAGAGCCCCACTTCCTTCTCGACAAATAATGAGGGTGATCCATTACTTGTGTTAACATTTCCAAAAAACTTAAATATTACAATTCATCATGACATCAAAAATATGGGTAGTAAAACGGTTTTCACACTAGAATACAAGTGTACACCTCAACTTCACATTTTTGACCTTTTCAATGGTACATAAGGCCAAAAGTGCCAGCTCTTCAAACTCAAAACAACCTAGATATTTTTCAAATTGGTGCGCATTACTAAACATTAAAACCCACTATTCACATTAACAAGTTGTGTTTTGAGAAAGATACAAGTTCCTTCTATTCCATTTTATTTCTAATGATATACTAGTCAATTGTAGTCGTAGGTCGTTATGGTAAATTTCTAGTGAGTATGCTAAGTGAGCGATGAGTCATTCTTAAAAAAATACTCATTTTACTCTCTAATATTTAGTTTTGAGCTATTTCAACTAATGTATTTCGGAATCATATATTTGGAGAGCATTTTCTAGGCAATGTAAGGAAATGTCACTTGATAAATAGGTTTAGATGTTTCTAAATTTACATTGTTATCATATTAATATAAATATGTCCCAAAAGTAAAAATAATGTTACACTTTTTAATGAATTCAATGATTAAGAAATAGAGTAAATTAGAAAAATAAAAGCATTTGTTACCACTTTATGTATACTTTTATTTCATTCTTCCTTCTCAACATCTATAGCTATATTCAAATGACAAATCTTTGATGTCGAACATTATTAGATATAGGAAGAATGAGATCTCATACAATAGATATGATGTAATAACTTATTATAATAAGGTTGTTAGGTATGAATTCTCTCAATTTTCCTATATGACCATTGTCATTACTAAGACTTTTGTTGAACAACATGGCAAGTAGTCCAAATCATAGGTATGAGTTCCTTGTTTCATTTGAAGCACATGTCATTTCTTCTAGAAAAACTTACAATGAGAAACAAAAAAAAGACCAAAAATGTTTAAGGATGAACATGCAATACTATGAAGCATTTAGTTCATATCTTAGAGTTGATTCATGACTAAATTTACATGCATACCATGTATAGTTCTTTTATGATATAGGAATGGGTTAAGAAATATATATCTATATCTATATGTATATATATATATATATATATATAATTATATTTTAAAAACACACAGTAGAAATATTAATATACCAAAATTAAATGTTGAAATTAAGTTTCATTTTGTATCATTTGGATGGATATTCAATTTATTACAGAAAAACATTATGAGAGATGTTAAATTTTTAATCATTAATTGACATGCCTTGACCTCAAACCATGTCTTTATATTTGATCTTTAAAGGCAACTTTTATCACATTATGATGAGAACAAATCATTTAGAAAATTGTAAACACTATTTATATCTTAAGAATTAATAGATGACTTCACAATTTTTCCATAAAATAATAAATTTTTGATAGATTAGTTATAAACATAAAAGGGAAAATAAAATATTAATTAAATTCTAAAAAATACTATTTTCAAGTTTCATAAAGCTTTATAATATGTAATACTATTGTGTTTATCACCACTAATAATATAAATGTGTTCAAATACTATTCGCATAAAAGAGACATTCATATCAGAGGTAAAAGCAAGCAGACCACATTAGTGATGTGCATGTGCTCCTGGTGAGATTTAATAACACAAAATATGAGACCAGGGAGATTAAGCATGCGGGATAGGACGCAGCATGCGGGATAGGACGCAGGCGATGGGCATGGGGAGGTGGAGACGGAGGGCAGTGAGAATGAGGGGGCACAGGGTAGCCCGGCTTGTGGTACCCGGATGCAGCCTTTGCCGACCCTTCTGCCAATCTTCCAGAACCTACTTCTTCGTTAGACTTAGCGGCAGCAGCTTCAGCTTCAGCTCCAGCATCAACCGCGCCAGCACAACCGCGCCATTTCCGTCTTCTTGGATTTCATGCCCATGGCCATCTTGTTGATGAATTCTAACTCTACTTGCAGAATGTATAACGGAATCGATAATAGAAAAAGGAATTGCGAATTGCGTTTTGGAATTGTAGTGCGATGGATGGATCTTACTTATAGACAACACACCGGCATGGCATGGAGGGTGTACAATCGGTCGAAGGAATTCAGTGAAACTCAACGCGAAATCGTGTCAAAGCGAAACCCGACTTTCTCACTCTCCGTTACGGTCAACATCTACTTGTGCGTGACACTTGTTTTGCACAATCGCCCCATCTCTCAAATCTGTTACATGAATCCCCAGTATTTGATTTTGCGTGTTAATCTTTGACTCTTGAAATTTAGAATCTGATTTCAACTTGCACGATGATGGAATCCTTGTTGCCGGGAATGAAAAGAAGTGCGGGCCAATTCAAATTTAATTTATTCTAAAGGCCCTCCTCGTAATTTCTTAACTAGTTTTTCTTCCAATTTCTTCACCTCGCTTTCTTATGCAATGCTCTTTATCTTTTTTTAATTATTATATATATAATTATATATATATTTAATATTTTTACTAATTATATTAATTATATTTTATAGTTAATCTCTAATGATTAAATGCTATTATTATTATCTATTACTTAATAAATGTTATTTTGGTAGGTAAGCATCCATGAGAATTTGAACCAGTGACCTATCACAAGGAGTGCCTTAACATTGCACCTGTTTACCATCAATCCAAAGCCCCATAGACTTATCATCTTGGGTACTAGCTAGCTTGGAAATTTGGAAATGGATGGTTTGTGAATGTAGGTATGGATGTTTTATTTAATGTGATGGTTCTCTCACGACGATGTTTTTTTAAGATGCAATGAACCCGTAACTTTGACTTGCTTTGACTTGTTCTCTTGACAAGAGTAAAGACATTCTTTGTCGAAATGGGTGAAGAGCTCAGTGAGTATTGTCTTTATTGGGAATTGAAGTGATGTTGTTTAGTAAAATGACTATATCAACAAGATTTAGTTGTTTCATATGCATTTAAGTTAAAAGAATCACCCCACCTTTCTCAGACTTTGGTGATACTCTCTTTGTGGGTGCTTTTTTTTATGGGAAAAGGAACGTTAAGGTAATGAGTTTTCCACATCGGTTCATCATGCCAATTTGCATAGTTTTGAGATATCATAGTTGTAATCATTCATATATATATATATATATATATAGTTACAAATTAGTTATCAGAAAATAATAAAAAGGATACATATTCGTAGTGTCTTTATAATTATACATAAAAGCTTGCATTTGGAGAGTCTCATAACAATACATGGAGCAAATGTATCGAATGTGATCTTTCTAACCACTGAGTATAGTACCACAATGGTATATTATACATGTTTTCATCAAAGGTACGACAATGTTCATTACTGATATGCTTCTAAGCCAAAAACATCGAACCCCCAAAGAAGCCATTTATTTAAACATTTCCTGGACTATTTCCGAAACCTTATATATAGGGGTATCGTCTTTTTGCAATCAACTTACCATTTAAGTTTTTAAATGCATTCATGTTTTTCCACATAGAAGGATTAACTTCAGTGTGTAATATCTCTTGGTCCACTTCTCTCAAAGCCTGTTTTTTTGCATAATGCTAGTTACATAAACAATTTGAAGATATTTAGTAATATAAAAAGGGATTCTATACTTCATAAAAAGAAACAAGTATCAACACAACCATCAATGCAAACTACACTACTACATGAGGGATGAACAAATATTGGTAATATGCCATTACAATATACCTAAGGAAACGAAAACATTGTTTTGCAGCAATTTGCAATGAGAACATTGTATGGTATGTTGTTATGTTGAATACAAATGCAAGCACTACCAAAAGCATCAGAGAGATCCTCCAAAGTGTTACCCCTTTCGAAAACCAGGCCCCTCATATAATAGTCAAGAAGCTCCAAGATATTGTCCCCACCTTCTCAGACTTCCATGGTACTCCTTTTGTGGGTGCGAGAAAGAACTTTAAGATAATAATCTTTCCACATTGATTCATCACATCAAATTGTACAATTTTAGGATATCACAATTGTAATCATATCTCTAGAGTTCAAAATAAGTTATTGAATAAATAAATTTAAAATGATGAATTATTTAACCTTTTATTTATGTTCAAAAGTTGCACCAAAACAGTTTCAATGAGTAAAAAGTCACATGTTGCAACTAAAATAGTGTACTTAAGTGGAAGTGTAGATGGTTTATAGTTGCAAAACATTTGAGGTTGTTGTAACCAAGACGAAAAATTGGGTTGCCAGCCTCAAAAACCAAATGCAATGGTAACGATAAGCTATCATGGTAAATACATTGGGGAAAGCATTCCAATACTCTAGGCATAGTTACCACATTCCCATATTCAATTGGATTCACCTGTAGTATAGAAAAGCATAACATCAGAAGTGCATCAATGAACAATAAAAAACCCCAAACACTACATGAAAAGGTGTTGTCATAATCGTTATTTTCTATTTAAATTTATGGAACAAACATTTGGACTGTCAAAGGCATGAAGCATCTCTTTCTGCCCTACTTTGGTGAAGTTGAATTTACTAGGGTCGAAGCCCTGCAAGACCTTCTACACTTGAAATTCAGTAGGACAATTATTAAGATGATGTCCTTCATTCATTTGAGCAATGAGACCATATTCATTTGGGATGATCTACAATTTATTATGCCTGCATAGTCTGTGGATAGAATCCATGTTAAAACGTGTCCTTAAAAACATCACCCCAAAAGGCATAACCAAACTAGTGTATGTTCAATAGGAAATTTCAAGAATTTGCATAAAATTTTGCACTTTGAAATTTTATATGTTCCTATAATTTTCCATACTTTCAATGGGGATGCAATATTTTTAGTATGTATTAGGTTCCTGCATCTAAAAATATTCCAACAATTCTTAGTAACTCTCACAATAGCTAAACTGTTTATTTACATAGCACTGAATATAAAAGTTGAAAATGCGAGGGTATTGATTTAAATCTTGCAAAGGAGTGGGATACCTATTTGAAAAATAAAGAAAATAAGTGTATTAGTCTCACCTCATAAAACCCAATAGAATTCCACAGGAGACTGACATTCATGCGAATAATGGAGAAATTGGCACAAATCACAAATTTTACAAGCTCAAAGAAATGTAAATGGGAAGGCTAGATATAACCCATAAAATGAAGAATAATTTTCATTATTATGGTCATTCCAAAATGTAACTCTATCAATGTAGTAGCTGCATAGAAAGAAAAGAAGAACTCCACTTCATAGATTAGAGAACTCAACCATCTAACACATATTCTTCCCGTTCCCCTAAATTATGGGTAATGTTGTGACCTAGAATAGAAATAAATGCAAATCACTCAAAATCTCTCTTTCTCTCTCTCTCTCTCTCTCACACACACACACTCTCTCTCTCAGATGTATATGTATTAGAATTTCGCATCAAATAAAAGGTTTCGAGCTTAATGATTTGTAAACAACACAAGTAAAAAATCAAAAGAAGTCATCTAACCAGAGAATAAGTATCAATAAACTTTAAAATTACAAATGCTTCAATATGATAAAATTAAATAATAGGAGATCCTCTACATTAAGACAAGGTGTTTGTCTTACATATAAATTCTTTGATAGTAATTTATAAGCTTGATATAGATTCTCAATAACCTCTCTTGCTATTTATGCTTACATTTATGGAAAGAAGATTTGGACTATCAAAGATAAGGAATTTTTCCAGGTACTGAATTTTTTTTTTTCTCACTTTCTTCAAAATGGAGAAACACCTCTTCCTCACCTACTTTGGTGAAGTTGAATTTACTAGGGTTGAAGCCCTAAAGCACCTCGTCCACTAAAAATTCGATAGGACATTTCTTAATATGAGACCGTTCATTTAGTTGAGAAATGGGACCATATTTTATAGGGATGATCTGGAATTTAATACCCCCACAGAGTTTGTGGATACAATCCATGTCGAAACATGTCCTTAAAAACATCACCCAAAAAGGCAATACCCAAATTAATCTATGTTGAATAGGAAATTTCAAAAATTTGCATCACATTTTGCACATTGAAATTTTATATGTTCATGTTGTTTTCCATACTTTCAACACTTTTATTCGATGTAATATTTTTAGTATGTATTCGGTTCCATATTTAAAAATACCAACAAATCTAAGTAACTTTGACAACATCGCAACAGTTTATTTACATACTAATGAACAAAAAAGGCGAGAAAGTGAATGTCTTGATTTAAATCCTACAAAGGAGTGGGATACTTGTTTGCAAAATAGGGAAAACAAGTCTATCAATCTCACCTAGTAAAAATAAACATAATTCCACATGAGACTCACATTCATGCTAACAATGGATAAATTCGAACAGATCATAAATGTTGCAAGCTCAGAGAAAGGTAAATGGGAAGGCTAGATATGTGCCATATAATGAAAATAATTGGCTTCATTATGGTCATTCCAAAATGTCAGTCTGTAAATGTAGTAGCTGAATAGAAAAAAAACAAGAACTCCACTTCATAGATAAGAGAATGCACCCATCTAACACATATTCTTACCACTCCCCCAAATTATGAGTAGTGAAAGAAAATAAGAACTCCACTTCATAGATCAGAGAATTCACACATCTAACATATATTCTTCCCGCTTCCCCAAATTATGAGTAGTGTTGTGACCTAGAATAGAAATAAATGCATATAACTCAAACTCCCTCCCTTTGACATAGAAATGCATATGTATAATAATTACACCTGAAAGAAAAGGTTTTGAGATTAATGGTTTGTACCAAAAAAAAATTATAAATAAAATTGAATCAATGAATATTATGACATGTTTTTTTTTAAATGTATTTATGTTTAATTAATTATATATTATTTTTATAATAAATAATTAAAATTAAAAAATAAAATAATAATTTAGCTATGTTTTATGATATTGAGATGTATAATGAAGATGTAATTTTGATACGTTTATCAATGTTTACCAATCATTTAATTTATATGATCATCTTAATTTAATTATAATTAACTAAACACACTTTTCAGTACTAAAATCATAGAACCGTACATCTTTATAATTCACAGACATGTTTACTTTATATGATCATCCAAATTTAATTATAATTAACAAAACACACTTTTCAATACTAAAATCATAGAACCATACAACTTTATAATTCACAAACTTGATTACCTACGGAACCATGGGGCAATTTGAAGAAAACAAAAAATTCCTATCAATTTCTTGTTTTAGTATTTCGATATTGTATTCTTTCATGTGGGCATGATCTTAAATTAACCTTTTATTTCCTAAAGAAATTTACTTGTATTTTTACTTCCCTCTTAATTTATATTCAATTAATTAATTATAGAAAATATCATATCATTACATATAATATTAGGTATGTCGTATTATGTCATGGTATTGGCCCATGGTAATATAAGAGGAGTTATTTACAAGTTAAGAATTTCCATGATAAGCTGAACAAATGAATTTTGTTACATATTTCTTTAAATTTATTTATATTTAACTAATATATTTACTCTATTAATAATAATAATAATAGTAATTTGAAAATAAAATGACAATTTAGTCAATTTTTATGATATTAAGATGCAGAATGGAAATTTATGTTTGATATGTTTATCAATGTTTACCAAGCTTTTAGTTTATATGATTATTCTAATTTAATTATAATTAACTCACCATACTTTAAAATACTAAACATAGAATCATATATCTTTATAATTCGCATACTCGATTACCTATAGAAGTATGTGGCGATTTTAAAAATAAAAATGATTTCTTATCAATTTTGATTTCTTGTTTTAGTCCGTGTATGTATTATATTATTTTTCCCCATTTATATTTCGTACTCGTTGAACTGGAAACATGCTACGATTTAAAAATAAATACCTTTTCCTATCCATTTCTGATTTTAGTACTGCGTATATTGTATATTTCATGTGGACATGATTTTAAATTTTTTTTTTATTTCCTTAAGGAATTTACTTGTATTTTGTTTATCTTTTATATTTAATATACTTAATGCTCATGATCTCGTAACTTTTTCCTTCTTATATTTTATATTTGTTAATATAGTAGTTTTCTTTTAATCTAATCATACTACTTGACTTACTTATTATAATGAATTTGGGAATCGAGAGAGTAATAAAGACTTTGAAAATGCTCAATATTTCTCTCGAGATGAAAGTATTCAAAAGGAAAAAAGCCACGTATTATATATATATTCTAAATTTTAATAATATTAGATATGAATGATCTTTTCCAATTTGATTTTGATAGAAAAAGATTTTTTTTTCTCAAAATTTAATCAATTTTTTCGGATAATACAATTTTGTTTAACCCTACTCATTATGATGAATTTGGGATTCCACGGAATACTCAAGACTTTGAAAATATTCAATATTTATGTCTAGATGAAAATATAAAGGGGTAGCATATCTTGCAGTGCTTATTATTTCATCTTAAAAACAAAGTATTATGTCCACATTTTTTATTTGATTTTTTTTCTAAATTTTGATAATATTACATAGGAATCATCCTTTCGGACTTCATTGTGACAGAAGAACTACTGAACATATGTCTAGATGAAAATATAAAGGGGTAGCATATCTTGCAGTGCTTATTATTTCATCTTAAAAACAAAGTATTATGTCCACATTTTTTATTTGATTTTTTTTCTAAATTTTGATAATATTACATAGGAATCATCCTTTCCGACTTCATTGTGACAGAAGGACTACTGAACAGAGTGTGTACGTAATTTTTTTTCCTCAAATTTTAATAACTATTTTTTTGATATTACAATTTTGTTTGACCGTGTTGATTATGATGAATTTAGGAATCGATGATGAATTTGTGAATCTAGGGATACTAAAGACTTTGAAAATATTCAATATCTCTCTCGTGATGAAAATATTTAGAAAGGAGCCACATTATTTTATCTTCTAAAATGATGTATTATGTCTACATATTTTTAATTTTATTTTCTTTTTCTAATTTTTGATAATATTACATAGGAATCATCCTTTCCAATTTGATTGAATATTATTGAGAGCCCGTACATAGACTCCTTTTTCTCAAACTTTAACAATTGTTTTTCTGATATTAAAATTTTGTTTGTACATTTTAAATGCCGATATGGAATACGAAAAGGAGGTATTAATTGAAAATTTCTCATTTCATTCAAATATTCTAAAAAATGTTCGACCCTTTAGATTTGAATGTCAGTTTAGGAAGTTGCGAAATAGATTTATATAGTTTGAAAATACAAGAACAGAGACACTTTACACCTAGTTCTATTGAATGTAATCGCGGGCATTATAGAGGAAAATAGATATCTATAGTGTAAGGAGACATATTTGGAGACTACTTTTTTATCAAAATGATGGACAAAAAATCTACTAAAGATTAGGATCATATGATATTAAAGATTAGGGTTATTGATCCAGGAAGATTTTGTTCATTCAGTTGCATAGGTGTTCAAGTGTCGCCATCAGTATTTAGTGTTGTTGTCAATTCAGTTTAGCTTCGACAGTTCGACAGTGTTGGTTATGGATCATGTTGTTCATGTAATGTTTATGGTTTTCATGGCATTCAATGGATATGGGTTTGTACCTGGTTGTCGAATTGTGTCCATCAATAGTTCTACCATGATTGGTTAATGACATGTGTCATGTCATTGCCTCGTAGGTTGATCATCATTATGGGTTGTCATCCATATTGCAGGGTTTGATATGTTTTATCGACATAGGTTATCGTCCGGTGATATTGTTACAAATGTAACTTTGTGCGATCAACCTCCTCTGCCTGGTTAGCAAGCTGCCAATGGTCCTGTGGTTATTATAAAGTTTATTTATGGTTTTTTTGGTTAAAGTTGTTAAAACAACAAATGTTATGGTCATTAAACCTAGCCTAGGTGTCATGGAACCACAAGACCAAGTTCCAAAACTCATTCTGAGGCAACCAAATTCACCCTGAATTGAGCCAAGGTGGTTTTCATGAACCTGGAGGCTTTTAAAAGGCAAAGTTTTCCTTCATTGATGAGAAGAGTGGTTTTTTTACATTTTGTTTACAGATTCTTGAGGTCTTAGGAAATTTTGTTTTTAGTGTTATAGGAGCATTCGAGGTTAGAATTGGAATCCATAAGAGGCATTGAAAAGCTAGTTCAAAGGACTACCTGATATATCCAATTGAGTGAAAATAATTGACTTTATTGTGGTCATTACAAAATGTAAGTCTGTAAATGTAGAAGCTGCGTAGAAAGAAAGCAAGAAATTCACTTCATAGATAAGAGCATTCACCCATCTAAAACATATTCTTACCACTCCCCTAAATTATGAGTAGTGTAGAGAAAACAAGAACTCCACCTCATAGATCAGAGATTTCACCCATGTAACACATATTCTTCTCACTTTCCCAAATTATGAGTAGTGTTGTGACATAGAATAGAAATAATAATTATCGCTCAAACTCCCTCTCTCTAACATAGAAATGTATATGTATAATAATTCCACCACAAAGAAAAGGTGTTGAGTTTAATGGTTTGTACAAAAAAAAGTTAAAAATAAAATTGAATCAATGAATATTATTACATGTTTTTTTAAATGTATTTATGTTTAACTAATATATTTATTCGTTTAATAATAATGATAAAAATAAAATAATAATTTAGTTATGTTTTATGATATTGTAATTTTGATATGTTTATCAATGTTTACCAATCATTTAATTTATATGATCATCCTAATTTAATTATAATTAACTAAACACACTTTTCAATACTAAAATCATAGAACCATACATCTTTATAATTCACAGACTCGATTAACTACAAAACCATCCGAATTTAAAGAAGACAAAAAAATTCTCAACACCAAAAACATAAAACCATACAATTAAATACAGAGACGTGATAAACTATAAAACCATGAAACAATTTAAAGAAAAAAAAAAATTACTATAAATTTATTGTTTTAGTAATCCTATATTGTATTCTTTCATGTGGGCATCATCTTAAATTAACCTTTTATTTCCTAAAGAAATTTACTTGTATTTTTATTTCCCTCTTAATTTATCATAAATTAATTATTTATAGTAAATATCATATCAACACATATAATATTAGGTATGTGGTATTTGTTCAGGCCATACATTTTGACGAGGTGCGTGTTTAGGTCATACATATTGAATCAGGTGGCATACCATTCAATTTTTCATCGTAGTCATCCAAAGAGTTGGAAACCAAAGATTCCAGTGACACTAAGGGGAAGAACAATTCGAAGGGGAAGAAATCAACGATTGTTCAGAAGGAAAGACCGACCTGTTCTCATTTCCAGAGAATCGGTCATGATGAATTGAAGTGCTAGAAACTTTATCTAGAAATTTAGCCCAAAAGGTTCCTTAAGGAGAAGAATGAAAAGAAGGAAATTGCAGTAGTCTAGCAAGATCTAGGTTTAGATTGATGTGATGAAAGGAGGATAACCATCATGGTTATGATAGGTAAAACCTCCAACATTAGTTCAAGATCGAAAACTATTGTATATTCATCTAACATAAATCCTCCACATGAGGATAAGAGAGTTGATTTGTTTAACATAAGGATAACTTCTAAGCATACAAAGACAGATACAATGTTTGACAGTGGATCACAGGCGAATCTAATCTCTGAATATTTAGTTAAAAGTTTGCGTTTGGAAAGACAAAATCATCGAAGACCTTACCCATTAGGATGGCTAATCAATGGAAACATCATGTAATAAATGAAGAAAAAGTGATTCAAACAAATCAACAGCTAAATCAATACTTTCAAAGACAAACTAAGTTGCAGCAAATTCACTTAGTAAATAGGAAGTAGAAAAGTATGTCAATTCAAGTAGCTAGCTTGATATCAAGTATATCTTTGATTGTCTCTATCATTATGAAAAATAGATTCCTTATACATATTGATGGTATTAAACATCATCCAGTAGAGACTATTTTCAAATATTGTGAATCACTAACTCATGGTTCTTAGTGGAAAGAAATCAATTTCCATGTTGATAACAGGTTGATTTCACAAGTACCAAGACCATGACACAAACCCTCGACTTTAGTATCCTCCCAAGAACCTTGTCACTATCCTTGATGCTCTGCCTCTTCCCTTCGACTTCCTTTCTTGATTTGGAATTGCTCTCGTCAACTCCTTCTAGAGAAACTCGGTCTCTATCCTTCACACTGCTACTTCACGACTTCTTCTAGACAAACTCGGTCTCTATGATTTCACTGGCTTCCTCTAGAGAATCTTGGTCTCTAGATCTCCATCTCAGTTACTAAGTATCCAAAAGAATCCTTCCTTTGTTGTCCTTGAAGAAACCTCCTTCACTGCCCCTGAATAATTTCTTCTTCGTCGCCCCAGAAGAAACTCTTCTTTGTTGATCCAAAAGAAACCTTCTTTGTTATGCCTAGAAGAGCCGTCCTTCGCTAGCCCAGAGGAAACCCATCTTCGCTTTCCTTTCTTCACTTCTTCTTTGCACTTCTGTTTTGCTTCTACTTCGCACTTTTGCTTGTCGAGATCAAGTTGAGTTGCTTCTAATGGAGTCCGAGTGTGGCTATATATACACTTCCCCTCATGTCCTTTAGGCCAACATGATTACTTATAGCTGGACTGACTTCATCTAGCATGTTCTTCCATAGTTGTAGGCCGACTTGAAGAGGATAAGTGGCAAGGTCTTGGAGGATACTTTACAGAGACAATTTTGACCTTTTACAAAGTGTAACATGACTTCATTACATGACAATGATGCTACCATTTTATGATTAGATGAAGAATAAATCATAAAGACTCTCAATGGGAGTGTTGACTCAAAAATCAAATCTCTTGCTCATGAAACCCATGAAGCAAGTCAATATAATAATTTTATTTTTTTCTTCTTTACATCTCATTACATAAAATCATAATTACATGTCATTATGAAGACCGAACCTAGTTACACTTTTCAACGACTTGTAGCCTATATACTATGTCATTGTTCTTATTGTTTTGGTCGTTGTTTGATCTATCAGACACTGTAATAATAATGAACAAATATAATAAGTAAAAATGAAACACAAATAGTTATTAAGTTAAGAGAATTAACCTACTTACTGCCCTATTGAATTCTCAACATGGTATTAGACCTAAGGTCATCTAAGGGCATCATGAAGATCTCCTATATAATGAAGAAGTTCATCAAGAAGATTGCAAGCCATCTCAAGAAAGGCATTAAGGAAGCATGAAATTTCTTATTCTCTACAAAGAAGGTATCAATCAAAGAAAGGGATGAGGGTCTCTTCTCGACTCTCTTTGGTACGTTTCAAGATGAAGACGTTTGGGTAATTGATAGTGGTGCATCAAGACACATGACAGGCCACTCCAACCGATTGAAGACCTTATCGAAAGGGAAATGTGCTTATTCAGTGGAACTTGGAGAAAACAAGAGCTATCCCAAAGGCATTGGATCAACCTCCATAACGCTGGAAGATGGAAGCAAAATTCACCTAAAAAACATTCTATTTGTTCCAGGTTTGCATAAGAATTTACTTTCTATTTCAAGTCTAGAAGATAAGGGTGATAGAATAGACTTCATTTATGGAAAGGTTGTTGTCTAGGGAAAATACTCAAATATAAATCAAGCCAAGGTGATTGGCATTCGAGAAGGAAGACTCTACATATTAATATCGTGGGTGGCCCAAGCCTTAGTTCACATTTAAATTAGCCCATGTGAACTTTGGCATCGAAGATTTGGTCATCTACATTTAAAAATCCTTACAACTCTAAGCTACATAGTAGATGGAATTCCTAATTTGAAGGAAGAGCATGAAGGTGTTCGCATGGGATGTGCATTGGGTAAGAATACCAAGAGACCATTTGGAAGCAGTGCTTCATGGTCAAAAGAAATCTTGGATCTCGTTCATTCCGATGTATGTGGTCCTATGACTCCTAAATCTCTTGGAGGACATCTATATTATGTCACATTTATAGATGACCATTCAAGAAAGACCTGGGTTTTCTTAAGACAAATTATTATAAAATTTCAACAATTAAACGCTGAAGTGGAGAACCTTACAGAAAGGAGAATCAAGATACTAAGATATGATAATGGGGGAGAATATACATCCAAAGAGATTATAGTATTCCATAAGGAATCTAGGATTAAAAGGGAGCTGATAGTCCCATATAATCTCGAACAAAATGGAGTTGCAAAGAGAAAGAATAGATCCATTGAAGAAAGTGTAAAGGCAATGTTACACGATCAAGATCTACCTAAGTTTATGTGGGGATAAGCCACAAAGACAGGTGTCTACATTCAAAATCGAAGTCCCCACAAATCTCTAGGCAACAAAACTATGGAAGAAGTGTTCACTGGAAAGAAACCATCTGTAGGTTATCTCAGGATCTTCGAGTGTACTGTATGTATTCATATTCCAAAAGAAAAAAGAAAGAAGTTTGACCCTTCCAGTACGAAGGGTATATTTGTGGGATATAACAACTCATCAAAATCTTATAGGATTTACATGAAAGATGGACATCAAATTGACGTTAGCGGTGATGTCATATTTTATGGGAGCATAACATTCAAGAAATCAAAGGAACTTTCTATAGACTCTGATGATGAAGAACTTTTGATATTTTAGGAAGAAGTTGACCAAGGGAAAGAAGAATT